>JAJPUD010006675.1:13660-91949 GCA_023553655.1 Myrmecobius fasciatus | reverse complement strand
TCTCTCTCTCTCTCTCTCTCTCTCTCTCTCTCTCTCTCTCTCTCTCTTCTTTCTGCCTCTCTCATCTCTCTCTCTCTCACCATTTCTTTTTTTCTCCTCTCCTCTCTCCTTCTCTCTCTTCTCTTCTCTCAATATTTTTCTTTATGTGTTTCTCTTTTCTTAGCACCGCATATATTTAAGTCTCTATAAATGCAAAGGAAAAATCTTTTCTCTCTCTACGTTTGCCCACCTTTCTTTGCCTCTCTTTACTTAATCATCATTAACCGCATACAATCTCAGTCATGGCTGCCAAACTTTCACTTATGCAAAGGATAGTAATCAAAGGACAGTAATAAAAGAGACATGAGAGACAGAGAGAGAGACACACACACACAGACACAGACACAGACACAGAGAGAGACAGAGAAACAGAGAAACTGATAGATAGAGAAAGAGAGAGACAAAGACAGAGACAGAGAAACAGAGAAACTGAGAGAAAGAGAGACAGAGACAAACAGATAAAGAGAGAGACCGAGACAGAGACAGAAACAAAGACAGAGTATGCAATAGGCAGGGGTGCTAAGGAACAATTCATTTAATCAATGAATTGATAACATTAACTAATTACTATGTGCCAGGCACTATGCTAACCACTGGGGATATAACAGAGATGTGAAAAAGAAAGATAATTCCTGCCCTCAAAGACTTTACAATCTAAAGGGGAATGCAACACAGAAAAGGAAGTTGAACAGGGAGTTAGGGTGAAGAGACTGCTAGTTTGGGTGTCTTCTTTAAATGGAGACTTTGGGAGGAACACTTCTATCTCCCTTCCAATTATTGGGATTCCCAGTGCACAGGGTATTGATGAGGCATGAGTATCAAGACTCATGTAATCTTGCAGAATAATGAGGCCAGAAGATAATGAGGTCAGGAGTTCTGAGCTACAAGTAGGGCAAATGCTGATCAACTGTTGATAACAGTATGGAGAGCCCTTAGAAGTGGAGGACCACCAGTCTGTTGAAAGGTAAACCAGCCCAATGTAGAAAAGCCTCCATAATGATCAGCATTGGCCACTGTACTTCCAGCTGGGATGAGACAGGACCACTTAGTCTTTTTTTTTTTTTTATTAAAGCTTTTTATTTGTATAACATATGTATGGGTAGTTCCCCAACATTGATCTTTACAAAGCTTTCCATTACAAATTTTACCCCCAGTCCCCTCCCCTCCCCTAGATGGCAGGAAGTCCACTACATGCTAATAATGTTGAAATGCTTGAGAAGTTATGCAAGAAAAATCCTATCTACAAGAAAAAAAAAATCAGAGAAAGGCAACACAATGCAAACAAATGTCAGTAGAGATCATGAAAATGTTACGTTGTGGTCCATATTTCATTTCCCTCTCTCTGGGTGTATATGGTTTTCTTCAGTGAACAATTGGAACTGGTTTGAAACAGTTCTTTGTTGCAGAGAGCCATGTCCATCAGAATTGATCATCATGTAATACTGTTGTTGCTGTGTATGATGATCTCCTGGTTCTGCTCATTTCACTCAGCATCAGTTCATGCAAGTCTCTCCAGGCCTCTCTGAAATCGTCCTGCTGGTCGTTTCTTACAGAACAATAATATTCCATAACATTCATATACCATAATTTATTCAGCCACTCTCCAATTGATGGGCATCCCTTCAGTTTCCAGTTTCTAGCCACCACAAAAAGGGCCGCCACAAACATTCTTGCACATGTGGGGCCCTTTCCCTCCTCTAAGATCTCTTTGGGATATAGGCCCAGTAGAAACACTGCTGGGTCAAAGGGTATGCACAGTTTGACAACTTTTTGGGCATAGTTCCAAGTTGCTCTCCAGAATGGTTGGATCCGTTCACAGTTCCACCAACAATGTATCAGTGTCCCAGTTTTCCCACATCCCCTCCAACATTCGTCGTTATCTTTTCCTGTCATTTTAGCCAATCTGACAGGTGTGTAGGACCACTTAGTCTTTTAAAAAAAGAAAGGTATTCAGTATTTTATATTTTTCCTTGCTTAAACAGGAAAGTAAATGGTCAATAATCAAAGATTTAAGTGATTAACGAGAAACTTGGGCTAACACAAAAGATTCTATTTGTGGGTGAATATACTAAAAACATACCCACATTTTCTGCTCAGCTGAAAGAAGTCTTGCATGTCTGGTTCTTCATGTTTATTAGGATTGAATGATGCAGCCCACACGGGGTGGTAGATTGTTGAAAAGGATAGTCTCATACTTACTGTTTCTTCTGCCATGTAGTGTAGTTTCCCCCTGCTAATATTAATCATTTAGTGGTGATGGGCCATCTTATCTCAGGGAAACATGCAGTCTGGCTGAAATCCTTTAACTGACTCTTGTTTTCTGCAGAGCTAGATGTGTTTGGGTTGCTATGTGTGAGGGAATGGTCTCTCTCTGAAACGTGCTCTTGTGGCACTGTGCTCAGACACGTTTTAATTTTGTAACTGTGGGCAAATCTGTCTCATTTTCTGTTCTGTAAAATGAGGACGCACTAATTTTTACCTTACAAGGATGCTATGAAGAAATCTAAAAGCACCAGGAAAGTGTGAGTCTCTAATTGTCTCATTCTATTGTAAGATTTAGATCTAAAAGAGACCTGAGAGATGATTTAGTCCAGCTCTCCTTTTTTATAGATGAAGAAACTGAGGCTCAAAATGTTTTACAGGTAATAAATAGTATTTCTAAGGTACTAGAAGTATCCAGGGAATAAGTAGTATCTCTAAGTTCTCTAGGAAACTCTCAAACTATAATTTTACCAATCAGCATTTGTAGAAGTTCACTATACCAATGAAATCAAAGTTGATGTCCAAAAACAAAAACAAAACAAAACAACATTGTCTCAATTATTATATCCTGAGCAAAAAAAAAAAAAAAATCTTAAGAAACAGGACTTTAGAGTCTGTTCCCCTGGAATGATAATTCTCAAATAAGTAATTAGATACAGTGGGTAGTATTTTACAATCCTAATAAAGGTGGAAGGAAGGAGGGTCTGAAATTGTCCCTTTTCTTTTCTTTTACCAATTATTCTATTTAATGTCATGCTATCTTCCCTTTGCACCTGTGAGCTCTCCTTTATTCTTTCTGAGCATGGCTTCCTGGATACTGAACCACTTCTTCCCTACTGGAAGTTGACAGTGAGATATATTTCCATTTCTTAAAGAAGAGAACCTCAAAAAGTATCCAAATCAAGCAGCAAAATTTGTTGCAAGAACTTTATCTGCCCTCCTTCCTGATCTCTAAGGGATGATTTTACGCCACAGTCCAATTGCACCATTTCAACTGCCCCTAGTTCTTCCTCTGTATTCAGATCCTGCATCTCTGTATCTTCTCCTGCCATCTCAAAAGCAGGATGGAGAAATTGAAAGCACTTCATCTGTGCCTCATCTCACATTCTGATGAGTCACTAGATGAACCTTTTTTTTTTCCTTCTCTCCCCAGCTGAGATTAGTTTGCTCTGCCTGTATTATCCTTCCTCTTATAATATTTATTTATTAATATGGAGACTAATTTTCCCTTAAATATTAAGTCACCTCCTCCATCTACTTTTGTCATTAATTTTGCCTTTATCACTTTTGCTCTTTAGATTCTTGAACCCACTAATACTCTCTTTGCTTTTTGTAGCCACTCAATATATTTTTTTAATTTCCTTTTTTATTATCAGAAACTTGACAAACAGTGATAAGCAAGAAAATTTCACTCAGCTGAAATTTTACTTTTCCTCCTCAAATTTTCCTAGAATATTCTGTCTGGGTTCATCTTTGTTCTCTTCAAACTACCTTATATTTATGTGTATTCTTATCAAATTCACATCTCTACCCCTCATCAAGCTTCTTGATGGTAGGAACTTTGCCATTATTTTAAACTCCTATATTCTTATTGCCTAAAGCAATTTCATGAACCCAGTTGATGTTTTATAAATATTTGTTGAATGAAATTGAAATAAATACCATTGCCAAATATGTTAGGATCAAATATGTGCTTAGGTTGGATGAGGTGGGTGACTTTCTAATTCAAGGACAGAATCAACTGAGCTTGAAATTTGAATTCAGATCTGACCTCAGATATTTGCTAGCTGTATGACCCTAGGCAAGTCACTTAATCCTGTTTGCCTCAGTTTTCTCATGTATAAAATGCAGTGGAGAAGGAAATAACAAACTACACCAGTATCTTTTCCAAGAAAAGCCCAAAATAGTGTTACAAACAGTTGGATTTAACTGAAACAACTGTACAGTAAAGTTTCAAATTTTGTGATTCTATGATTCTATGAATTGAATCGTTTGGGATGGTGACACTGGATATTCTTAACTTGGTTTCTCCTAATTTTGGAATGGGCACAGAGAGATCTTGGGTCTAAATCACAGATATCTGCTGGTTTTGGAGAAAACAGGATGGGCAAAGCAAGAGAGATGGTAGGCAAACTCTTCTAACCCAGGAACCCCAAATGACTGCAATCAGTCATAGACTGAAATTCAGAAATATTAGTTCTAGAGAGTTAGTATGCAATTATCATTAAGACTATGATTATTATCCCTAATGTGTCTGGGTGAAAGTTTTGGCCAAAGTGTCATTAAATAGTAATAATAACTATAATAACTATCACTTATATTGTACCAACTATGTGCCAAGCAGATATCTCATTTAATCCTTGGAATAACCATGAGAGGTAGGTGCTATCATGACCCTTGTTTCATAGTTGTCCAAGTCACACAGCTAGTAAATGTCTAAGGTCAAATTTGAATTTAGATGTTTACTGGACCCATTTCTATTCTGATGGGAGGGAATGGATCATATAGAAGGAATATAAGGGAAGAGGGCTATTAAAGGAGGAAAAAGAAAGCTGGAGATACAAACTTAATATACCACATTTTTTCTGGGACATAACTGATTAGATTTATAAACCCCCTGTGACCATTTTTATTTTACAACCCAATGCATTTTGTTTTGGATGGTGATGGTGGGGAGGGTAAAGTTTTTTCAAGTGGTATTTTCACTCTTTGGCTTATGAAAAATCAATATGAGACTAGCAATGACTTAGAATACCAATTAATCATGTGTCCATTGATCATGGAATCTTTTTTTTGTGCTTTTGGATCTAACAAAGCTAAAATAAAAACTTACTAATTAGCTCTATAGATGTAAAACAATGAGACTGGAAAGAATTGGAAAAATAAGTAGATGCCCATCAATGGGGAATGGTTGAACAAGTTTTGGTATATGAAGGTAATGGAATATTATTGTTCTATAAAAATTATGAATAAGCTGATTTTAGAAAGGCTTGGAAAGATTTACTTGAATTGACGCTGAGGGAAACAACCAGAACCAGTAATACACTGTACAGAAACAGCAAGATTATGTGATGATCAACTATGAAAGACTTAGTTCTTCTCGTGGTTCAGGGATCCAAAGCAATCCTAATAAACTTTGGATAGAAAACACCTTCTGCACCCAGAAAAAGATTATGGAGAGTGAATGTAAATCAGCACATGCTATGTACACCTCTTTTTTCTGTTTTTTCCCCTCTTCCGTTGGTTTTTCCCTTTTGTTCTGATTTTTTCTCTCTCAATATGATTCATGAAGAAATGCGTATTTTAAAAGTCAATATATATGTATAACCAGAAAACATAAAACAATAAAAAAAAATGAGGCTGGGTTAGCACATGTTCCCCTTTTGCCACTTTCTTTTTTATCTCTACATCTGCGACAAAAGGAGGCTACAGAGCATTGCCTAAGCCAAATGATCCACCTGCTCTTAGCTGACTTTGAGGACTGAATCTCAAAATCAGTGAGCCAATGAGCAGAATAGATAGGCCTGTCATAGTTGCCATAGAAACTAAAAAACTTGTTTTGGCTTCCTCCCTCTCATCTCAGTCTCCTAAGAAGATGAAGACTCCAACAATGAAATTTGTGAAATTTGCTAGGTTATTTTGTTCTCCAGCTTTACTTCTTTTTCAAAATCATTTATTGTAATTTACATCACTCATTATTTGTAATACCCTAGTGATTATTTTTTAGCAGTTCATCAGTTTTGCCCTCATTATTATCCCCATTGTAGCTCCCTGACCTATCTTTTCCTCATTTTCCATTCAGTACTTTCTTCATCAATATCTTACTGAAGTCTTTGTCTATTGGTAAAAAGCATACAGCAGATATTTTAACCTTTTTTTTTTGTTTGTTTCATGGATTCCCTTTGGCAATCTGGTGCAACTTTTCCTCAGTTTTTAAATGCACAAAATAAAATATTTAGGATGACAAAGGAAACATTATATTGACATATAATAATAAAATTACCTTTAAAAAAGGATTATTAGACTCTAAGTTAAAAGTTAGTAAAGGTAGGGGTTGAGTTCTAGTTTTGCAACTAACAAGTTGTATGATCTTAGTCAAGTAAGTTAACTTCTTTTTATTTTAGTTTTTTATCTAAAAATATGGAAAATATCTTTCCTGCTTATCCACAGTGATTTATGAGAATACACTCAGATCACACAGATTCTTCAAAAAACTTGAAAGTGTTATACAATGTATGATATTATTAGATTAATAGAAATAAGAATGTGGTACCCAGTCTGGGACAAACCCTGAATGTGTCAGTAATTAGGAGAATTCTAATTACTTAAGGTGAATTATGCTCCTGGGAAGAAGGCAAGGTCCCATGTTTGGAGGAAAAGAGACAACCCCAAAGGCAGATGAGGCCAATTCCTGGAGTGTTTCTGGGATTATAGTGAGGGAAGAAAACCGATTAGGATATTCAATATTGAGGGAAGTTATTAGGGTTTAGGAAGCAAAACTACAGGCATTTCTGGAGCAATGCAGTTTGACTTAGTCTGACTCCTGGAAGCAGAGAGGATTTTTTTTTTGGTGTTAAAAAATGATTTTTAAAAATTTTGGAAGTATATGTGTTTGAATTCTGCTTAGTGATTATATACACACATCTATATCTCTTTATCTATATATACACATACAAATATACACAATATATATATGTGTGTGTGTATATATGTATATATATTGCTGCTAACACATATGTGTATAAACATGTATTATATATATATATAAATATATATATATATATATATATATATATATATATATACCTCATCCATCTCCATCTATCTCCTGTGGTTCCTAATGGAGCAGGCTATGAGCCTTCCCAGTCAACCTTCCCACCCCCTTTACTGAACTATGCAGCTATACAGATAGATCTCATCTTCCAATGACAAACAGGTAGAAAGTATCTCACTCACAAATACCTGTGGTTATCTGGGGTAAGAGAAATGGGCTAAAATCAAGATAATGCAAAATTTCATCTGTAGAGAATACTTATAGTTTTATTATAGAGTCTTAGTTGAGCATATTCAGAAGTATAAAATAATAAATTATAAATTTAATAAATAAATAAAACAGACTGCTTTGGATTTTATCTCATCTCTTTGTTTGACCCTCTTAACGAAAATGTAAAATTAAATGGTCAAGAGGAAACTGAAGAAAAAGAACCTGTACCATTGGCCCTGAAATAATTGAATTTGTCAACCTCATTCTCAAATTTTAATTCAGATGTTCAAGCAAAATTTTATAATTTACAAATTTACAAAGCACTTTCCACACGATCTTACTAAGATATGAGTGATATAAATAATATTATCCTGGAAGGTATGAGCTATTATTATCCCCATTTTACAGATGAGCAAACTGAAGTGAATAAAAATGAATGATTTGCTCAAAGTCATAAGTGATTGTTTGAGTTCATATTTAAACACAAGTTTTCTGGACGCCAGGCCCAGTGCTCTATGGTTCTCCCTAATTATCCCATTATCATGCAACACAAACATCTATTTATATGAAAGGGGGCTCCTAAAGTAATGACTCACTTCAGATTACTGGAATACTCAAAATTCCTGCTGCTTCCCCTCCCAGAAGTCTTGATCACCCTTGCTTCTGTAACATGAGGCTGGGTTTACGAACTATCCTTATTTCCTCACTAAGGACTAGCATTGAAGCTTGGAACAAAATTATATCAGAAAGTTTGGCTAAGCTGAAATATTAGTCTACAATTTAATTATAGTCTGGGTAGAATGGACTTGAGAGAGAGTGGGGTTGGATACTGGAAATCTAAATAGTGTTGATAGTACAATTTCTATGATTAAATGAACTCCTAAATAATGACTTACAAACCAGCTTTGAGAGCACGAGTCTGAAAGTTTTCATTCCAGTTTTAGGAAAACTATCATATTTGAAGAATTTATATAATTCTCCCTTGTTTTCAGAAATTCCGTTTCTTCTCCATTTCTTCCTATTGTAGAATCTATCTTAGGGAGAGTGCTGCCAATAATTTATAATCTCAACCTCAACACCAAGAGTAGTTTGAACTATTGAGCAAGTGGATCTTTGCATATAAATTTCTAAACATTTGTGAAAGACAACAGAAATGTCATTTAGAGTAGACATCTAGAGCATTGAAAATAAGGGAAGGAAACCACTTTCTAGAGTGAAGGGTGGGGCAGATCTTCATCAACTTTGCACAAGATGGTGTGGTTTCCACACTATCCTTCTTTGAACCCCAAACACCTCCCCTCCCTGCCCCTTTCCCATGATATCTAGCCTGAGAAAGGGAGTGGCCACTATGGCAAAGGGAGAGTCAACCATAGTCATCATAGTGATAACCTCAGCAATTACAGGAGGTAATGCTCCCTGTTGACATCAAACACAATCTAAAAAAAAAAAAAAAATAGATAAGAAAAATTTTGGGGAATAGCAGCCCTCTCCTCCCTTAATTATTAGTATTGATGGATTGGAATAGGGCCCTGCCCACTCTCTTTATAATGGTAAACTGGCCATCTCCATGCTGTCTCTTCTCTTGAATTGGAGAACTAATTTCAATTCTTTCCTGCTTGCCAGGATGTCTGAGTCCTCTGTTTGTGGAGTCCCCCAGCAGATTCCCTTGGCAGCCATCCAGATATAATGGAGAGATTGTGTTGTGAAACAGTGGCCAGGCCCTGATAATGCTTTTGTGTTCAGCCCCAACGTAGCTCAGTCCATCACAACACACTGTTACGGCTATGGATGTTGAAATAGCAAATACTACAGTGATAGACATCTTAAGAATGCACGGGATGTAAACAGGCCGAGAAAAGGATTGTTGCAATCTTGTGTGTAAGGTTTCTAATTTCCCATCTGCTAATTAGAGTGATAAAGCTAAAAAAAAAAAAAAAAAAAAAAATCAGCTCATAGGCCTTTGCTTCTTGGATGGTATAGAAATCTATAATGTTTTCTTTAGTCCAGATAGAATTTATGGCATTTTTCCTCTCTGAACACAGCCACCTTCTTCTAGTCCTTCATTCTCACTGGAATTTAGACTTCATCCTCATTATTATGGTGAAAATAAGGGGTAACATTTATATAGGATTTTAAGGTTTCCAAAGCACTATCTCTGTATCTATAATTCTCCCCTCTTTCCCTCCCCCTTTCATCTCCATCTCCATCTCCATCTCTCTCTCTCTCCTCCCCCTTTCTTTCTTTCTCTCTCTCTCTCTTTCTGTTTGTCTCTCTGTGTGTGTCTGTCTCTCCCTCTCTTTCTCCCCCCTTCTCTCTTCTTTCTCTGTCTCTCTGCCTCTCTTTCTCCCCCCTTCTCTCTCCTCCCCTCTCTCTCTCTCTCTCTCTCTCTCTCTCTCTCTCCCTTTTTCTCTCTCTCTACCTCCCTTCCTCCCCCCCTCCCTTTCTCTCTCTCCCTTTCTTTCTCTCCCTCCCTTTCTCTCTCACTGTCTCTGTATCTGTCTCTCGGTCTCTGTTTCTATATCTCTCTTTGTCTTTCTGTCTGTCTCTGTCTGTATGTCTGTCTGTCTCCTTCCCCTTCTCTCTTTCTCTGTATCCCTTTTGTAGATTGGACCTATTATGAATACTTTCTTTTCTATTGCAGATTAGATCAAAAACACTTTTGTTATTATAATCCTAAAGCACTACTTGTTATCTAGGATACTGAAAAGTTGAATGACTTGTCTAGGATCACTCATCCCAAATGTTTGTATGTAGATGTGAGGACTTGAACCCAAATCTTCCTAGTTCCAAAACTAGCTCTCAGGCTAGTACATATCTCTTTACAGAGATATCAGTAACTATTATTTTATTTTCAGTTATACTTCTAGTTCTGATTTCTCTTTCTTGAACACCAAATTGGCATTTCCAACTGTCTATTCACAATATCATTTAAATATACTGGAAGCAATTAAATAGTGCAGTGGATAATAGACTCTGGAGTCAGGAAGGCCTGAGTTCAAATCCACACAATAGCTGTGTGATCCTGAGCAAGTCACTTAATCCCAATTGCTTTGCAAATGTGTGTGTGTGTGTGTGTGTGTGTGTAACCCATATTCAACAACAAACTGATTTCCTTTCTCCTTATAATTGTTTCCTTTTTTCTTGACTTCCTTGTTTCTATTTTATGGTACTATCGTTATTCTAAGTCACTTCGTCTGGAACTTCTTAGTCATTCATTACTCCTTCCTCTTACTGTCCATTATCAAGTCTTGCCTAGTCTATAGACTATCTTTCACTTTTGTCCCCTCTTTTTCATTCTCATTGACACAACCTGATTCTGGTTCTTATGGCTGGCCTTCACTATTATAATAGTCTCTTAACTGGTCATTGCTTACATTCATTCAAAATATAACTGATAGGTATTCCTGAATCAACATTTAGCACACTACCTGCTACATTACTTAAGTAACTCTTCTTCAAAATTTCTCCTGTCTCTTACTAAAGCATACATCTAATCATATTATATGTTACTCCTTAAAAACTTTAAAATGTTTCTTGTGGTATATCAAAGAAAATTCAAACTTCATAGCCTAGTATTTAGAGTCCTCTAAAATCTGTCTTCCTTTGGAGCCTTATGTCACATTATTTTCCTTCATATTTTCTATATTCCTATCCAACTAAGCTACTTGAGGTCAATTAATCAATCAACAGGGGCCTCCTGAATGTATCTCTTGCGTTTCTGCCTCTTTGCTATGGCTTATACTGCATCATAAATGGGGTATGTTCTTCCTGGTAATCTCTGCCTTTTGTAACTCTACCCACCCATGAAGGCCCGAGTTAAATGTTATTTCCTCTAAGTAACCTTTCCTGATATATGTAATCAGTGTAATCTTTGATTTCTCTGAATTCTCATAGCATTGCTTATGTCTTTTCTTAATATACTTGTGTGTTATTTTGTATTATATTTATTTGTGCATAATTTATTTTCCATATTACCTTGTAAACTCTTTGAGGCTAGGATTTTATTCAACAAATATTTAGTTATTGTCTACCATATACTAGGTATTGTACTAGGTGTCATAGATATAAATTCAAAAATGAAATAGCCCCTGCCAAAAGGAAGCTTACATTGCATTGATCATCTAGCACAGTGCCTCATAATTAATACGTGCTTTATTCATGCATTAAGAAAAAAATTAAGAGATTGTAACTATTACAACTCATACTAGGCTCACAAGACCAGTATTGGTTTTACAAATTCTTTAAGGGCAGGAATGGAATAATTTTCCAGTCACTGAGTTTAGTGCCCTATGCATGGTAGGAGTTCCATAAATGTTGAGTTATTGTGACAAAATAAAAACCTTACTGAAGATTGGGCAATGGAAATTTAAAAAAAAAATGGAAAGTACATGTAGAGTTTCCTAAGCCTATATGATTCATATATCCCATTAACTAAACTTTATTTTCTTCATGTCTTTTAGGTTAGCTTAACAGTGTTTCTAAAACTTTGGGCCTTCAGGAAAGAGGTTTAAAAATAATCCCAGATCCCACTGAACTCTGCTAACTTACAGATATCATGAGTAAATTATGAATGTGAATTTTGGAAACAAATTGAAAAAGAGAACATTATTATACTATGAATGTCATGGGATCACTGAGATGGAAAACATCTAGCTGATGGCTATCTAGTCCAAATCAAATCTGAAAAAGATTCCCTCATATGATATATCAGTAAAGTGATCATTCAGCCTTTCTTTGAAGATCTGTAATAAGAGAGGAGCCTCTTCCATGTCAGGCAGCCCAATTCACTTTTCTACAGTTGTAATGATTAGAAAGTTTTTCCTGAATTCACATCTTCATATACCTCTTCAACTTCTTTCCTTTGCTTCTGGTTCTGGCCTCCTTGTTCCTAATAGCTTTCTTAAGTTTAAACTTAATTTTTAAAAAGTGGTTATCTTTTGTTTTAACATCACCTGCATTTTCCAATGTGTCCCTCACTCTTCCCTCTCCTTAAAAGTCATCCTACTACATATGCAAAAGTATCCAGCATAAAAAAAGGTCTGGTTATGAGCCATTCCATATGAAATATGGAATATTTCACAACTCTTCAAAGAAGGAGGGGTAGCAATCCCCATTTTTTACATGAAGAAACTGAGATTCAAGAGATACAGAGGCTTGGCAATGGTTTCAAAGCCAGTAAAATAGCAGCAGAGCCAAATTCAAATCCATGTTTTTTTTCTTTCTTTCTTTTTTTTTTTTAACATGTTTAGTCATTTTAAATATATTTTCACATTAACCATCTTGGAAAGAAAAATCAGAACAAAAAGGAAAAAAAACCACAAAGAAAAAGCAAGTAAACAACAGAAAGGTAAAAATAATCAATTTCAATTGTCATTCAGTCTCCTTAGTTCTTTCTCATGGCAGGATCAGTTCACAACTTCCCCAATAATACATCAATACTACCAGCTCCCAGTCCAACATCTATCATTATCTTTTCCCGTCATCTTAGCCAATCTGATAGATGTGAGATGGCACCCCAGAGCTGTTTTGATTTGCATTTCTCTAATAAATAGGGCAAATTCATCTTGACTCCAAATCCAAGCCTCTTCCTACTACACCACATTGCCTTTTGGTTCAAATTAACATTTATTAGCAATTATTATATTAGACCCTGAAGGAGATTAAAAAAACAAAAACATATAAGACCAAGTAAACTTTGCCTTTTCTGAATTCTCAAAGTATTGTTTACATCTGTTTAATGTATTCATATTTTGTTTTTTATTTGTGTACATGTTTTGTTTTCCATACAACCTTTTAAGTTCTTTGAAGCTAGGGTTTTATTCAATTTAATAAACAGTGAGTCAGCTGTTATCATGTCCCAGAACTTCAAGATATTTACAACCTTGCAGAGGGAATAAAAACACATGTAATGATGAAAAATATGTAAATACATAAGAGAAATAATCCATTGCTTTGAAAATTCTGAGACCATAATTTGGTCTAGGAAACCAAATAAGTCTTTTCTCATGGAAGAATTTGAATTTAAATTAGATCTTGGAAGGTGAATAAAATTACTATTTTTTTTTTCCTCTTTGCATCGGGACAGCTCTTTTTCTTCTTTAGTCTAAACTTTTTCAGTTTCTTCAACCAATACTCATATGGCATGAGCTTATGGTCTTTCACCATTTTTATTTGTCTTCACTGGGTATTCTCCACATTACTAATATCTTTCCTACACTGTAATGAGCAGAATTATTCAGTGATTAATTGAATTAATCAATTGATTAATTGAATATTTATTAGGCTTCTGTTATGTACCAAGTATGAATGATAGTGATACAAAGATGAAGCAGTCTTTGATTTCAGAAAGGTAACGCATACATATATAAGCATATACCTAATATATATTAAACAATATACATAAGATAATGATGGGGAGGAGGGACTATAAGTAGTGAGAAAATCATAAAAGGTCTCACCTGAAAGGTGATGCTTGAGCTGATCTTTGAAGGAAACTAGGGTTCTAAGAGATGGTGATGAAGGAGGAGTGAATTCTATGCATGAGGACAGCTGATGCTAAGATTTGGAGTTAGATATGGAGTATGCATGAGGGAAAGAAAAAAGGCCAATTCGGTTGCACAAAAAAACTACTAATGGGAGCTAACCAACATTAATGCTATGAAGTGAGCCTATGAATATACATTTTTTCTGGTTATACATATACATTAATTTTTTGACACATTTCTTTATGAATCATGTTGGGAGAGAAAAATCGGAACAAAAGAGAAAAAACCATGAGAAGAAAAAAACAAGAAAAAGGGGGAAAAAAAGTGAACATAGCATGTGATAGCATGTGTTGATTTACATTTAGTCTTCATAGTTCTTTTTCTGGATGCAGATGGCATTTTCTATACAAAGTTTCTTGGAATTGCCTTAGATCACTGAACCTCTGAGAAGAACCAAATCTTTCATAGGTGATCGTTGCACAATCTTGCTGTTACTATGTACAATGTATTCCTGATTCTGTTTGTTTTGCTCAGTAGCAGTTCATGTAAATATTTCCAGGCCTTTCTAAAAATCACCTTGTTCATCATTTTTTATAGAAGAATAATATTCCATTATCTTAATATATTCAGCTTATTCAGCCATTCCCCAAGTGATGGGCATCTTCTTATTTTCCAATTCTTTGCCACCACAAAAAGAACTGCTACAAACATTTTTGCACACGTATGTCCTTTTTCCTCCTTATGATTTCCTTGGAATACAGACCTAGTAATGGCACTGCTGGATCAAAGAGTATACAGTTTTATAACTCTTTGGGCATAGTTCCAAATGCCCTCCAGAATGATTGGATCACTTCACAACTCCACCAACAATGTATTAGTATGGTCAGGTCTTAAATGACAAATTACAAATACAAAAAAAAAAGTTTTATATTTGATTCTAAAGGTAATCAGTCAATCAATAAACATGCATTCAACAGCTACTTTGTGCCAGGAATTATGCTAAGCACTGGTAATAGATAGTGGTGTTTATTGTGTACTAGAATGACTTGGTTAGTTTAGAAAAATCATTTGGTAAACATATGCACAATGATTTGAAGTGAAGAGATGACTGAGTCTGGGAAACTCATTAGAAAGGTGGGGCAAAAGATTGGGCGAGAATTAATGAGAATCTGAACTAAGAAGGTATCCCTAGATGTGATAAAATAGTAGAGAGAACAGTGAAATTATCAACAGTTCTACTAAGAGCCCATAAATTAAAATAGATAGACACTATGAGGTAGCAGAAATAATACTGGATTTGGATTCTGAAGATGTGGATCCTAATCCTGACTGCCATAAATTGTGTCATTTTGAAACTCAAAGCCTTCACTTCTCAGGTTTTAAGTTTCTTTCTTTCTTTCTTTTTTTTTTTTTTTTTTTTTTGTTTTTTGCTTTTTGCTGAGGCAATTGGGGTTAAGTGACTTGCCCAGGGTCACACAGCTAGGAAGTATCTGAGACCAGATTTGAACTCAGGTTCTCCTGACTTCAGGGCTGGTGCTCTAACCACTGTGCCACCTAGCTGCCCCAGGTTTTAAGTTTCTTTATCAGCAAATCAATGAAGTCCTTAAGATCCCTTAGAGATCTAAATTCTGTAATCCTAATCCGATATGAACTGTTCCTTTGGTATTCATAATCCTGTATTATAGGTTTTATAATAGGGATGGTCAATGTATTCTAAGTGAGAGTAGCAAATGCTGTGGGAGTACTTGGATTGACCTCTGGTCGCTGGATACTGTCTGGGCAAATTAAGGGGCTCAGATTCTATCATTGGAAGTGAAGACTCAGGTGAATCTCTAGACCAATGTGAGGTGCCATTGTGGAAGTGTGCTGTCTAGATTGTTGTTTTTCAGTAGTTTTTCATTTGTATCTTCAAAATGCCATTTTTTGGTTTGTTTTTGTTTTTGTTTTTTTTAGGCAAAGATACCAGAGTGGCTTGCATATTTCCTTCTCCAGCTCATTTTACAGATAAGAAAACTGAGGCAGACTTAAAAGACTGAGGTCAGTTTTGAATTCAGAAGACGAATTTTCCTGACTCCTGGCTTGACTCTTTGTCACACTCAGATTTCTGGGCATGGGGGAGAAACTTATTAGACCATTAAGATACCCTGACTCAATATGATACTGAGGGTGGAGAGGAAACCCTTTGGAAGGTTGCAAAGGGAAACATGCTTCTAATAGACCATTGTGCTTCCATAGGAGGCCAAAAGTCATTAGGACTACAGTAGTTCAAGGGAAAAATCTCAAGTACAGTACCTAGTTTGTTAGGGCCAGACGTGAGGAAGACATGTATCTTCATTCTGAGAAGGGAGCCCTGGGATATTTCCCATAGCTATGGGACTGGGACACTCCCAGCAAGAGAGGAAAAGTGGAAGATGAATTCCTGGGTTCAAATCCTCACTTAACCTGCCTGGGCTTCATCTATAAAATGACAGGGCTGGATTAGGTGACTTCCAAAATCCCTTCTTGCTCTGCATCTGTGGTCCTGTGGTCCATCTGCTGGAGAACTATAGTCAGACCAGTTGAGATGAGGAGCCTGCTATTTGTTGGGAGCCACAGAACACTGCTGACAGAGTGAGATGTTTTACTGAAAATCTGCCAAAAGGACTAGGGAGAGGGATGGAGATGAGCTAAGAGTAGAAGATGTACTCAGGAGCTCCTGAGAAGCAGCAGCCACTGGGAGTCCTACCTAGAGCATGACCACAAGCCTGATGGGGTGCTTGAATCATGAATATTCAAGTGTTGATATTTCCTACCAAAAAAGTGTTGATATTTTTATCCCTAAAAAGCTTTTTTGTTTTGTTTTGTTTTGTTTGATGTGTAAATGAACCCAAACCACAGTGTTGCTAGAAAAGGAAACTGGGTACAAATACAATACGTCCTTTTTTTCCCCACTTAACTTCAACTCTCTATGACCCCATTTGGTGTTTTTCTTAGCAAAGATAATGGGGTGCTTTGCCATTTTCTTCTCTGGCATATTTTACAGATAAAGAACTGAGGCAAACAGAGTTAAAGTGACCTGCCAACCCAATTCCACTAGACTTGTGATGGAGAGAGCCATTTGGATTCAGAGAGAGGATTGTGGGGACTGAGTGTAGATCACAAAATAGAATTTTCACTTTTTGTTGCTATTTGTTTGCTTTTTTCTAATTTTTTCCTTTTTGATCTGATTTTTCTTGTGCAATATGATAAATGTTGAAATATATATAGTAGAATTGCACATGTTTAATCTATATTGGAATACTTGTTGTACAGGGAGGAGAATGGGGGAAAGGGAGGGAGAAAAATTTGGAACACAAGGTTTTGCAAGGGTGAATGTTGAAAACTATCTTTGCATATATTTTGAAAATAAAAAACTATTATTTTAAAAAAGTTGTTAAAAAAAAAAAAAAGATTTGCCTAGACTTACACAGCTAGTGTCTAAGGTTACATTTGAACACAGGGCTTCCTGACTCCAGGCCTGATCCAACTGCACCACCTAGCTTCATCCCATGGCTATTATTATCCTCTTTTTATAGATGAGGAAACTGAGGATAAGAGAAGGTAGGTGGATCACACAAAGTTAACAGTTAGCATCTGAGGAAAAATTTCAACTCAGATTGTCCTGACTCTAGATCCCACTGTGCCCACTTGCACTTTTAGCTTTCCTCATAACAACTTGGAAAGGCAGGCAGTATAAGGATTTTAGAGTTGGGGAAATGAAGCTTTGTGAATTTGAATTACAATGCTACTGCTGTGAAACCTGAACCTGGAATCTAGCTCTCCTGACTCTAAGTACAATGTTCATTCCTCTCTACCTTGTTTTTTCTCAATTTCAGTTTCACCAGGAAAAGACATCTTTTCACAAGTCTGCAAGACTTCATGAGATCATAGGAGCCTAGATTTAGAGCTGGAAGAGACCCCATAGGCCATCTTTTCCTTCTATCCTTTTTCAGATAAGGATATTACTGAGATATAGGATTTAATCCCATACCCAAGGTTCCACAGACTTACAAAGTATGTCTATTTTAAATTCTGCACATCTAACAATAGGAGTGTCTCATTACAGCCAAGTTCATTTAAAAAGTCAGCAGCCCAGATGTATGTCTTGATGGACAGCACTGCTGATATCCTATATTTATGGCTTACTTAATGAATTGGTGATCAATATCACTACTTTAGATAAAGTGAACTCTTTAATTTTCTTTGTAAGTAAGGAGGAAATTGTAAAGACCTCTCAGAGCTAAAATAAATGGATTGTGGAGTAGAAAAAACACATAAGGAAGACCTGAATGTATTCTTTTAATTCTAGTTTTTATATATTTTTTAAATGTCTAGAAACTGACTTTAAAAAAAAAAAAGGAAAGAAATGGACTTTTTTCCTGGTCTGCTGAGTAAGCTTGAGATATATTTTCTGAGTTTTTATGATAATTTATATTTGTTGGGTAATGGTGGCTGAATTATAAATGACACAAAATTTGAGGTACCTAGGAATTAAAGACATGAATTAAAGCCATTTCAACTAATAGAAATTGACTCATGAAATACCTTCAGTTCAGAAATTCAGGAATTGCATGATGAATATTCTATGCATGACAGCTAGATGCTGCAGTTGATAAAGCACTGGACCTTGAGGTCACATACTTTCTGCTCACAGGAATTTGGGTTCACACATTAAGTGTCTGACAAAGGACAAGTGTTTCTTCACCTGTAAAATAAAAATAATAATAGTACCTCTCAGGAGAACAAAATAAAATAATAATTATAAAGTGTTTAGCAGTGACTGGCATATAGTAAATGTGATTTGATAATCATAATTACAATGATAACAGACATTTCTATAGTTCTTCAAAGTTTACAGAGTACTTTGCACATGTAGCACAGAAACAAGCAAAAAAATATGAAAACTAGAATTAAAATAATATAGTCAGGTCTTTCTTGTGTGTTTTTGTAACTTCATGATCCATTAATTTTAACTCTGAGAGGTCTATCCTAGAATTTACTCAGTTGATGACATGTTGGAATTTGAATTTCTGGGATCCAGTTTTGGAAAGAGAAAGAAACCTAAGTTGCTTGTCCCTACTTGTTCATATATCATGCAGAAAGGAAGGCAGGAGGACACCTAATTTCTGGGTGCTAATCTCCCCTTTGCCTGAGGAGCAAAGATTCTCCTTTCCCTTCCCATCTCAAAAGAACTGATGAGCATGTGAGATTGTTGGGTAGTCATAGAGACCCAATATATTTCTCCTCACTTGCCTATCAAAGAGAGTTTAGCATAAAACTCCTGCTTCTTAAGTTAGTGGAAGCTTTCTCCTCTGAGAATAGAGGGGCTCAGAAGTAGATTTTATCACTGTAGTCAGTAGTACCGACTTTCTCTAAAAATAAACTATTTTCTCTCTACTCTCCTTACTCTCTTCCTCCTATTAAGTATGTTTCATTGCTAGTTTTTACTCCCCAGTTTATATGTCTACCAAGAACCATTCCTGGGCTCGAGGATGGCTTGTGACCACTTTCTGCTACACTAAAGGGCAACTGAAACTGGATCCGAGTCCATACCTGGTCTTGGATTTTCTCCCTTTGCCAACAGTCATCTCTTAACAGTGAACTCAAGATCTATGAAACCTTAGAATTCACAAGATGATCTCCATCCTTGGATGCATCTATCACAGGAGACATACCACTAGTTCACCCCAAATCAGAACATGAGCTGCCATATACATGCTTGGGAATTCATCATTTTTGCTGAGATGAGGGAAAAGATGGCTCCTTCCCCATCTCCCCCAATCTCTCATGGGAGGGTTACTTGCCACATGAAAAGTTAGGGAAGAAAAGAGCCAAGACAGAATCACTTTTATTTATTTATTTGATTTATTCATTCATCTATCCATTTGTTTGTTTGTTTATCTGTTTATTTGTTTGTTTGTTTGTTTTTTAGATCCCTTGAGAATCTGTCCCTTTCTTCTCAGGGACCAAATGAAGGGGTGACTTTATTATCCCCAAAGTGCCTTCAGTGTTGAGCTATCCAAAGAAGCTAGGGGCTTTGCCATCATTAAAGTGGCCAGGTTAGAACATGTAATTAGAAATTATCATTAGATAATTAAATAATTATCTAATTAGATAATTATAAAGGATCATTTTGCCCATTAAGTTCATTTAAAAAACATTTTGGCAGACACTAACATTTGATTATTGGGGATTTGGGAAAAGGTTTAGATCTCTGTTAGGGGGAGCAATACCCCTGCTATGTTGTGATTGAGACATGGGGAAAGAATCATCAGCTAGTTAATTCCATTTAAAAGTCACAAACATAATGGGAGACACATTAAAATAATTTCCTAAAACAAATGCAACTTTCTATAAATGGGGAGGACTGTGAGCAGAAGTAACAAATGAAAATTGACCCCTAAACTTAGTAAAGTCCTTGAGGCAAAAATGAACCAACATTAGTATTTTGTGTAACAATGTTGATAACCTCTTAAATCTGCTATTGGGGGAGGCCTCCCCTTACAGCCAAGCTGTGAGCTACATTCCCATTCAAGTCTATGTTCCCTACACATGAAAGAGCCTGTAATATATTTCTGTACAGATATTATTTTATCCTAATAAAAATTCTGTGTAACATGTATTGTAGGTATTAATTATCCCTATTTTACAAGTGAGAAATTTAGGCAAAATGATTTATCCATGATCGTACACGTAGGATGTATCAGAATCAGGAATTGAGCCCAGACTCCTGATTCTTTTCATTATGTTCAATGTGGGTACATAAATGATGAGACAGAGAATCTGCTATAGTCTTTTAATAATCAATTGGGGACTGATTTATTTGGCTTTATTTATTTCAAGTCTTGGTAGCAGAGAACCATCCCTTCCTCTTAGAGGACACCAAAATCCCATTCCCTTAGGACAATTGATTTTTTTTTCTACTGTTAAGCAGACGAGAAGCAAAGGGTCATAATAAGATAAAAGTTTAAATTCCACCTGTGTTGACTTTTTGCCATTGTGACTCTGCACTGCCCTTTGTAACCTCATTTAGGGTTTTCTTGGCAAAGATATTAAAGTGATTTGGCATTTCCTTTTCAAGCTTGTTTTACAGATGGGGAAACTGAGGCAAACAGGATTAAGTGACTTGCCCATAGTCATACAGCCATATTTGAGCTCACATAAATGAGTCTTCCTAACTTCAGGCCCAGCACTCTAACCTCTGTGTCACCCAACTAACAATATTGGGCAAGCATGTAGTCTTCCTGGATTTCAGTTTCCTGAGGAGGTTGACCAGATTATCTTTCAGTCTCTTTCTAGCTTTAAATCTTTTACCCCATGGAAGTGAATGGGATAGTTGGATCTATGCTTTGACCCTGTGTGGTGTTTGCATCCAAAAGTAGGAGACTTTTTTATGCCCCTAAATGAATTTCATTCAGCAGGGATAATAATAATAATATAATTATTGATAATGTTATTATCAATATATATTTATTGTTAAGACATCAGGGTGGTGCAGTAGATAAAGTGCTGCACCTGGTTTCAGAAAACAACAATAAATAGCTAGCACTCATATTTACCATGTGCCATGTACTATGGTAAGTTCTTTATAATTATTATCTCATTTGATCCTCATAACAACTCTGAGAAGTAAGTTATCCCTTTTTTATAGTTGAGGGGAATAATACAGTTAACCTGAGTTGGATATGTTCCATCTACAAAGATAAGCCTGGTTTTTTTTTTTTTTTGTTTGTTTGTTTGTTTTGTTTTGTTTTTTAACCACTGGGTAAGTTTCTCAAGACCTGGTTATAGAAAATAAAGGTTTAGGATTACAGGAGACATAGGATCACAGATCTAAAACTGAAAGAGACCTCAATTCATTTAATCTGACCCCCGTATCTTAAAGATAGTTTATGTGATTTGTTCAAAATAGCCTAGATAAATAGCATCAGAGGTAAGAGCTCTTGAGGGTTCTCCAGATTTAAGAGGCAATGCTTTTCTTTACTAAACCAAAACATTATTTTTCAAGGGCATTTACATTGAGAGAGTAAGTGCTATTCATATATTATGTAGAATAATAGAGGCTTTAAGAAATGAAGAGACTTGTTTAGTACATTAGTTAATAAACATCAGATGCCTACTATGTGCCAGGCATTGTGTTAATCATTGGAGGTACAAATAGAAGCAAAAGATAGTCCTTCGCCTCAAGGAACTTAGAATCTAATGGTTAGGCAATTAGTAAATGGCAGAGTTGAAATTGAATCCACAGAAAATTGGAATTTTCTGAAACTAAGTATGGAGCTCTATTATTGAGTATTTGTTCCATGCTTCCCCTTCCACTCCCCTCCATCCCTATCAACAGAAAAAAGAAGTAAAAATCCTAATAGTTTCCAATTTGTTTCTCATGGAGGGCATTTTTGATTTAACCAGCCCTACAGGTTTTTCAGTGGTTCCATTCGATTTCCATAGTCAGGGATGGTAAATCATGTTTGGGGTTTGCCACCTAGTGGTAAGAGCTAGGTTTTTGTTTGTTTCTGAAGAAAGGTCATTGAATTGCTAGTGTTGGTCCAGATTTGCTGTTTTGTCAGTGCGGGAAGCTCCTCAATGATGCAAATGAGCACTTGGTTGTAACTTAAATCTTAAGAGAGTTGCCTGAGAGAGGTTTACTTATCATGGTCACATAGCTAATATTGGTCAGAGGTCAGTGCTCAAACTCGGGTCCTCCTAATTCCAACATAGATTCAGCATTTCTAGCTTCATTTGTTTTTCCGTCGTGTCTAATTCTTTGTGACCTTATTTGGAATTATTTTTGGAAAAAGTACTGGAACTATTTGCCATTCCTTCTCCAATATATAAAAATATTTGCAAAACTATTCTAGAGCTGTCATTTGTATATGACTTTAAATTTGCAAAGGAAAGAAGGAAATAAGAATTTATTAAGTTCCTATTGAAAGAATAACATTTATTTATATAACTATGCATTTAAAATATTTTCATTTGATCCTCACAACAATCTTGAAGGGACATGCTATTGTGACTTTCTCAGTCAATCAATAAATATTTATTAAATTCCTAGTATATGCCAACTACTGTGCTGAGTTGGAGTATACATATAATGGCAAAATTCAGTCTCTGCCCTTAAGAAATTCACAGTCTAATGGGCAGATTCTCAATAAATGTCTTCATTGAAACTTGAATCCATGTTTTCTGAAACTAAGTACAGTGCTCTTTGCAACTGATTTCATGCAAAATTATTCCTGATAATAACTGATATTTCTGTATGATTGAATAAACCATGAGAAATCTAAATGGCTTTAAAATGGCTTGAGGAACAGAATAATAATGATAACTGCTATTTATAAACCATTTTAAGGTTTATTCAGACATTATCTCATTTGATTCTTATGATTCCCTGGGGAGGTAGGGACTAATGGTTTAAATTATTTTTATAGATAGGGAAACTGAGGCTAAAAGATAAGAAGTGACTTTTCCACAGTCACACAGCTGATAAATATTACAAGCAGAATGAGAAACTAGGCTTTCTCTGCCTCTAAATAAAACACTCTTTCCATTCCTTGTGCTGCTTCTCTGCAATGAGCTTTTCTGTATAAGAAACTAAGCTAACTTTTCAGAATTCTCCTCCATATTACAGGTTTGACCAGCTCAGAATTATTCAGTGATTAGCAGACCGGGATTAAATGACTTGCCCATAACTAGAAAATGTCTGACTCCAGATTTGAATTCAGGCTTTCCCAACTCTAAGTCCTGTACTCTATCTAGTGCTTCATTTTAAAAATAATACATGCCTATAGGGAAGCTTAAAACTACACTGAGACTTTTGGGACACCCCATATGTCATTTCTTACTCTAAATCCATCCTCTCTGTCAGGAGGTGAATAGTATGTTTTACCATTGGATCCCTGGAATTATAGATAATCATTGCATTCATTAACATTCTTATAGCTTTATAGATATCTTTTTTAATGTCATCTATATTTTCCAATGCATCCCATTCCAGTAAAATTAATCAACACACCTGACATTTGCAGTGTTCCATATCCATAGTCCCCAACCTGTGCAAAGAAATAAGGAAGATGCCTTCTCATGTCTCTTTTTTGGGACAAAAAAATCAATAATTATAATTTTATAACATTCAGGGGTGTATGTGTGTATGTGTGTGTGTGTGTGTGTGTGCATGTGTGTGTATACACAAGACTAGGTCTCCCTATCTCTCCTGGATTGGAAGTTCAAGGCCCTGTTCCCCTTCTTGTTTAATTTGATTGTTTTGACATCTTCCATTTATTGACTTTGTCCCTCCTTAGGGGCCACTAGGTGGCACCATAATGGATTGAGTGTTGTGCCTGGAGCTAGAAAGACTTATTTTCCTGGGTTCAAATTTGACCTCAGACACTTATTAGCTGTATGACCCTGGTCAAGTCACTTAACCGTGTTAACCTCCATTTCCTCATCTATAAAATGGGCTAGTTAAAGATACTCAGGTATCTTTGCCAAGAAAATTCCAAACAGAATCACAAAATATCAGACACAACTGACAATGAAAATCATTTTAAAGTTAGATATCTTACAACTCTTTGGGATAAGATGCTGAAGATACAAATGGTAGACGAGTCTGATGAATAAGAGAATGATAATAAGAGATGATTACAGAGAATTGCCAAAAGATGAGAATGACATTGAAAAAAATGGTCAAAGAATATTCTCAAAGATGATTGGCCAGGAGACTATTTCAGAAAAGGTAAGAGTTATAGACTACAAAGTGTGTGTCCAATTTGAAAAAGAATAGAATGTCTAACTTTTAGATGCTATCATAAAAACATGTAAAACTTTTTATATTAATAATCACAGGATCATAGATCTAGAGGTGAGAAGG
Organism: Myrmecobius fasciatus; assembly: GCA_023553655.1. Lineage (NCBI taxonomy): Eukaryota > Metazoa > Chordata > Mammalia > Dasyuromorphia > Myrmecobiidae > Myrmecobius > Myrmecobius fasciatus. The sequence continues at coordinate 67,291 of JAJPUD010006675.1, read as the reverse complement.
ATTTCTAAGGCCATCTCTTCCAACCTCCTCATTTTACAGGTAAAGAAACAGATCCAGGAAAATTAAGTGGCTTGGCAAAGGTCAGGCAAACAATAAGCATCACAGGGTTTGAACCCATGTCCTGTGACTCCAAGGTCATTTCTCTCTCTCTTTTTTTTTTATCTGAAAACTGCTACCTCCTGTAATTCTTGAGGTCTATTTGATTGATACCAAAAGGGAGGAGGAACTCAGAAGACATGAAAAAGAAATGAAGTCATAATTGCTTAAACTTTAATTGGAAAACTTAATTCATGGCTACTATTTAGTTGACTAGGAGGCCTTTTGTGCATGGGTAGATTAGACTCAATAGGCTAGAGTCTAAAATGAGAGTGAGGAGGGAGAGGAGGAAGGGAGGGGGAAGAAGGTGTGGCCAAGTCTTGTTCTGAGAAAACCTTCAGGATGTGGTATCAGGTCAAACCAGAGTTCATTGTTAACCAAATCATAGAATGACAGGATCCCAGAAATCCAATGTTGGTAAGGGTTCCCAGGGGCTATGTTGAAAAAAAAATCACTTGAAAAAAAATCACCATTTGAAAAACATTGCTGACAAGTAGTGGTTTTACAAGCATTTATGAAGCATTTGTTGTATGCTCTGTGTGCAAAGTATAAAATCCTCCCTGTGTTTAAGGATCTTAGATTCCCCCAGAGGAAGCAACATCTATACATACAAAGAGTTGTATTATAGAGACATTATTTGAGCAGACAAAAATGTAAATGGCAGAATGGGAACTTGAATTGGCATATAACAAATAATTATCTCATATATATTATATAACTTACATGTAGATATAACACAAATAGATATAATACACACACTTGAATGTACATTTTCAAATAAATATAATATATAATATGTACATGCATATATGTATGTAATGTGCCATTTGTATGTACACTTACAAATAGATATAATTAATATATAAAATATAATACTACATGTACATTTTCAAGTAGAAGGTTCTTAATAAACCTTCTCTTCCCCATAAATACAAGGTAATTTCAGGATGGCAGGTGGAAGAACATATAACTGGGATCAGAAAAGGCCTCATGTAGGAGGTATAGCTTGAGCTTCGAAGAAGACTGTATATTGGAGAGGTTGTAAATTGGAGAGAATGCATTTCAGGTAAGAGAGACAAGCTGAGCAAAAGTAGCATCTCTGTAGCTAAGAGACATAAGATTTTGTGTGTGTGGAACAACAAGAAGACCACTTTGGCTAGAGTATAGAAATCAGGAAATCCATTTTTGTTCATGCAAATATTATATTTTATATATGTATTATATCTATTTGTATGCATGCAAATGTATATATTATATATGTGCTTGCACATGTTATATATTATATCTATTTGAAAATGTACATGCAAGTGTTATATCTTATATATGTTATATCTGTGTATGCATGTTATATTTCCATATTTTATATCTAATTATAAGTGTGCATCAAATTTATACTTTTATATATTGTCTGTCAACAACTATTTATTAAGCATTTACTATGATCCATGGACTATGTTAACTTCTGGGAATTCAAAGAAAGATAAAAAGAACATTGTTGTTCTTAAAGAGCTCACATTCTTATGGTCAGATAAAATGTAAATATGTATATATGAAACATCTGCCAAGAGGATAATATCTGAAGAAGGAAGGCACAGATATTTGGGGACACTAGGCCTCTTGCTGAAGGTGACATTGGGACAAAATCTTGAAGGAAGACAAAGAATCCAAGAAAAAAAGGTGAGGAGAAAAGATATTCTAGACCTAGGGAATAGTCAGTGAAAAAGATTGAAAGAAGATGGAGTGTTATATGAGAGAAACAGAAAAAATGCTAGTGTCACTGGATCATAAATTATATGAGGGGGAATCAAGTGTAAAAAAGACCTGAGAAGTAGGAAGAGAACAGATTGTAAAAGGCTTTCAATACTAAACAAGAGAACTCTATTGATCCTGGAGTTAACAGGGAGTGACTGGAATTTATTGAGTGTGTGTGGGGTCAGCGACATGGTCAGACCTATACTTTAGAAAATCATTTTGGCAATTGATTGGAGAATGGCTTGGAGATGGAGCAGGGAGACCAATTCAAAGGCTTATTGCAATTTTCCAGTTAAGAGATGTGATGCTGAAACATGTCTTATGGAGTTGTGACTTTTGGTTAACAGAGATAACTGGAGGTGGAGGTTCCTCTACTAAGGTGGCTGCAAATGGAGGGAAGGGGAGGTATGTGAGAGAGATTCAAAGGTACAAATGACAACAGATTGGATGGTGATGGTGGTGGTGGTGGTGGTGGTTGTGTGTGTATGTGTGTGTGGGAGCCTGGGTGAGTGATTGAATGATGATGTATTGACAATAACAGGAAAATTGGAAAGAGAAGATTTTGGTGGGGGATAGAGTGGAGCAGAGCTTATTGAACTTGAGATGCCTATGGGATAATCAGTTTGACATGTCCAAAATTTAGTTGGCCATGCAGAAGTAGATCTCAGAAGAGAGATTAAATCAGGATATCTGGAGGTGGGAATATTCTGTGTAGAGATAATAAAGGAACCCAGGGGAGCTTATGAGATCACTAAGTGAGAAAGGAGGGAGAAAATAGAAGAGAGTCTAAAAAAGCCTTGGAGGACATCTATGGTTAGTGTGTATGACATGGATGAAGATCTAGCAAAGGAGACTAAGAAAGAGCAGGCTGACAAGTAGAAGAACCAAGAGAGAACAATATTGTGGAAACCTTGAGAGGGGAGAGCACCCAGAAAAGGTCACAGAAAAGTTCAAAAAGATCAATAAATTGAACAATTCAAACAGATTCAGAGATTTTGGAGAGGATGGTTTCAGTTGAATGATATCAGGAGTCATTTGCAGAGGGTTCAAAAATGAATGGGTGGAGAAAAAGTGGAGCCACTTTGTGGCTTTCTCAAGAATAGCTAAGGAGGGGGGTGGTCAGATAAATAAGGTTTTTTTTTTTTTGTTTGTTTGTTTTTTTTAAGGATGGAGAGAGATAAGCATATTTGAAGACAAGGAAGGAATCAGTAGAAAGGGAAAGATGGAAGATTAGAGAGTAGGGATGGCAAAGAGGGAATCTGATGGAGAAGACTGGAGAGTTTGATATCGGGGGCAATAGAGCAGATTGCCTTGGAGAGAAGAAGAGTCATTGCTAAATCAGAGACAGGAATGAAAAAGGAGAGATTGGGAAAAGACGTCTGAGTGATACAATATGAGAAAGCTAGAGAAGAGAGCTCTTGGTGAATAATCTAAATTTTTTCAGTGAAACAGAGGTAAACTGAAGGGAAGGGGAAGGAGTATGGCAGGGAACTGAAGAGGGACTAAAAAGTTCAGGATAGTCACTGTGCCACTAGAATAGCAAATGAATGAGAGAGGTGCAAAAAGATTCCCTTGTTCCAATAAAGATCTGGCTGACAATATATAACACAAATCTGCAGTGGACCCAGTCAGCCTAGTTTTGAGATTTTCTCCATTTCTATTCAGGAACACTCACAGCTGTTGTTAAAATTAATGAATCAGTATAAAGTACTTTGAGATGAATAAAAAGGGCGACATTAGTGCAAGATGTTATTATCTCCTCATTTCTATTCTGAAACTGTAATGCTCTGATAGGAACACTGAAGTTATCACTGTAGAAACCAATGTTATTGGGTACATTCTATTTATCGGCCTCCTTGCCATTAGCCTTTCTATTCCCTAAGCACATCTGAAATCTGCAATAAAAATTATTCTCCTTCCTTTCTCTGTTCCCTGCAGTCATAGTTGTTCATTTGTTTCTCTAAGAATGTCACAAGTAGGTTTAGGGTTTAGGAATTTAGAATTCATTTTATCTAATCTTTTCATTTTTATAGAAGAGGAAACTGAGTCTGAGAGAGATAAGATGACTTGCTGAAGTCAAATAAATAGCATATGACAAAAACAGGATTCAGACCTAGATTCTCTGATTCCAAAAGAGGTGACATTTCCATGGTATCACATTATATTCATTGTCTTTGCACCTTGATTTTTCCCTTGTATATGTCTCTTTTCTTTATATATCCTTCTCTTCTCTCCTCTCTCTTAAAAGTCATTCACTGTAATTATTTTTTAATTTTAATTTTAAATTTTTTATTAAAGCTTTTTATTTGCAAAACATATGTATGGGTAGTTCTTCAACACTGACCCTTACAAAGCTTTCTGTTATAAATTTTTCCCCCCTAGTCCCCACTCCTCCCCTAGATGGCAGGAAGTCCACTACATGTTAATTATATTAAAATGCTTGACAAGTCGAATATATGTATACATATTTCCACACTTATCTTGCTGTGCAAGAAAAATCGTATCTACCAGAAAAAAAAAATCTGAGAAAGGAAACACAATGCAATCAAACATCAATAGAGAGCATGAAAATATTATGTTATGATCCACATTTCATATTCCTCTCTCTGGGTGTGTATGGTTTTCTTTACTGAACAATTGGAACTTGTTTGAAACATTTCATTGTTGAAGAGAGCCATGTCCATCAGAATTGATCATATAGTATTGTTGTTGTCATGTATAATGATCTCCTGGTTCTGCTCATTTCACTCATCATCAATTCATGCAAGTCTCTCCAGGCCTCTCTGAAATCATCCTGCTGGTCGTTTCTCACAGAACAATAATATTCCGTAATATTCATATACCATAATTTATTCAGCCACTCTCCAATTGATGGGCATCCCTTCAGTTTCCAGTTTCTAACCACTACAAAAAGGGCTGCCACAAACATTCTTGCACATGTGGGTCCCTTTCCCTCCTTTATGGTCTCTTTGGGATATAAGCTCAATAAAAACACTGCTGGGTCAAAGGGTATGCACAGTTTGATAACTTTTTGAGCATATTTCCAAATTGGACAGCTGGATCTGTTCACAGTTCCACCAACAATGTATCAGTGTCCCAGTTTTCCCACATTCCCTCCAACATTCATCATTATCTTTTCCTGTCATTTTAGGCAATCTGGCAGGTTCACTGTAATTTTTAAAAATTATTTAACTTTTTTCCAGTTACATTTAAAATAATTTTTACATTTTTAAAAAAACTTTTGAGTTCCAGATTCTCTCCCTTATCTCCCCTCCCCCCATTAAGATACCACATGTGCAGGTATGCAAAATATTTCCATAAAAGTCATGTTGTGAAAAAAAAACAAACATAAATCTCCCACCTTAAAAAAAAGAAAACCTCAAGAAAAATACAGGGGGGAGAGAGAGAGAGAGAGAGACAGAGAGAGAGAGAGAGAGAGAGAGAGAGAGAGAATGCTTCAATCTGTATTGAGACACAATCAGTTCCTTGTCTGGATATGGGTAGGATTTTTCTTTATAAATTGTGCATCATTGTACACATTGCTATTACTTTGTATACTACGTTTCATTTCCCTTGAGTTCTTTTCCCTAGGACTTTTCTGAGAGCCTCCTACTTTTCATTTCCCAAAGAGATTGTGATTTCATCATAATCACATACCACAATTTATTCAGGAATTCCTCACTTGATGTGCATCCCTTCAATTTCCAATTTTTTGCCTCGGAAGAGAGCTGCTATAAATATTTTTGCACATATAGGTCCTTTTCCTTTAAAAAAAAAAAACAAACCTCTTTTGGAATTCATGCCTAATAGTGGTATTGTTAGATCAAAGGATATGCAATACATTATCATTATTATTTCAGTCCATCAGTTAGGATCATAGAATTATAGATTTAGAACTAGAAGGGACCTTAAAAACCATCTACTCTAGCCCGCTCACCTTATAGAAGCTCAGAGAGATCAAGTTATTTAATTGAACAGTTATTAAATGTTAGGTAGGATTTGAATCCTTGTTTTCCTTACTCCAACTCAGGGTATTTGTTATGCCACACTTATGAATTTCACTTTTGTTCTCTCCCTTTTATAGCAACTTCCTCCTATCTTTCTTTCTATGAACAAATTCCAATTGTTTATGCAATAAATCGCTCTATGTCCTTTTCAAAATGGTGGCTATGTCAACAGATGGTACCTAAGTTGCTAGGTTCAACTTCATGATGGTTTCTACCTGCTTGAATACAAAATGTAGGGGCTTGTTTCTATTATTAAGAAAGCTCAAAAAGTTATCAAACTGTGCATACCCTTTGATCTAGCAGTGTTTCTATTGGGCCTATATCCCAAAGAGATCTTAAAGGAGGGAAAGGGACCCATATTGTGCCACAATGTTTGTGGCAGCCCTTTTTGTAGTGGCTAGAAACTGGAATTTGAATGTATGCCCATCAATTGGAGAGTGGCTGAATAAATTATGGTATATGAATGTTATGGAATATTATTGTTCTGTAAGAAACGACCAGCAGGATGATTTCAGAGAAGCCTGGAGAGACTTGCATGAACTGATGCTGAGTGAAATGAGCAGAACCAAGAGATTATTGTACATGGCAACAAGATTATACGATGATCAATTTTGATGGATGTGGCTCTTCTCAACAATGAGATGATTCAGGTCAGTTTCAATGATCTAATGATGATGAAAGCCATCTACACCCAGAGAGAGGTCTGTAGGAACTGAGTGTGGATCACATTTTCACTTCTTTTGCTGTTGTTTGCTTGAATTTATTTTCTTTCTCATTTTTGTCCTTTTTGATGTGATTTTTCTTGTGCAGAAAGATAACTATATAAATATGTATGTTTATATTCAATTTACATATATATTTTTACCATGTTTAATATATATTGAATTACTTGCCATCTATAGGAGGGGATCAGAAATTGGAACACAAGGTTTTGCAAGGGTCAATGGTGAAAAGTTATCCTTGCATATGCTTTAAAAATAAAAAGTTTCAATAAAAAACAAAGAAAGTCATGATCAAGGGACCGTCTATGCTAAAATTCATAAAAGCAAATTGAAATTAACTGAAAAAGTTTACATACTCACTAGCAGATATATATGGTAGATTTTATTTTATTTTTCATAAAGCTTTTTTTTTTTTTTTTTTTTTTGCTTTTTGCTGAGGCAATTGAGGTTAAGTGACTTGCCCAGGGTCACACAGCTAGGGAATGTTAAGTGTCTGAGACCAGATTTGAACCCAGGTCCTCCTGACTTCAGGGCTGGTGCTCTATCCACTGTGCCACCTAGCTGCCCCAGCTTTTTATTTTTTCCAAATAATTTAAAGATAGTTTTCAACATTCACCTTGTGTGTGTTCCAAATTTTTCTCCTTCTCTCCTCCCACCCCCTCTCATACACTGCAAGTGATAGAATATAGGTTAAACATGAGCAATTCTTCTAAACATATTTCCATATTCATAATGCTGCACAAGAAAAATCAGATCAAAAGGTGAAAGAAAATAAATCTGAGAAAAAAGCCAAGCAAACAAATAACAACAAAAAAGTGAAAATACCATGCTTTGATCCATTTTCAGTCTTTATAGTTCTCTCTCTCTGGATGTGCATGCCTCTTTCCATCCCAAGTCTATTGGAATTGCTTTGAATCACCTCATTGTTGAAAAGAGTCAAATCCATCACAGATGAGCATCACATAATCTTGTTGTTGCTATGTACAATGTTCTCTTAGTTCTACTCATTTTACTTAGCATCAGTTCATGTGAGTCTTTCCAGGCTTTTCTGAAATCAACCCACTTGTCATTTCTTATAGAGCAATTGCATGCATATATGTGACATTTTAAAGGAGAACAGCAGTGTAATAGCAAATAGGTCAGATTTGACATATTCTACTCCTTTGGCTGCTGACTGTGTATAATAGGAGGAGATCTTGTTTTTCAGTTAACTGAAAAATGGGAATAGTCTTTCTCTTATAGGCTGAGTCATGTATTATGGGAATGCTAATACATTTAATTAGATTTTTAAAAATCTGATGTCCGCTTTTCTCCACTCATGCAACCAAGATCTTCATTATATCTCTCTTAGACTATTATAATAGTCAAGAGGTCATCGAATCATACATTTTCAGAATTACTTCACAGCTGAATTAAAAGTGTTTATTCCTCTCTGAAGGCTTTTTTACTCTCTCACTGTAATTAGTAGAAAGATAACAGACTTGGAATCAGAGGAGATGGGTTGAACTTTACTTACCATTATACCTACTTAGAAAACTTTATCTTTATGTCTTTAAAAACACACTAATAAGATTTTTCTGTATCTCAGTTTCCTTACTATAAAACAATAGGGTTGAATTAATTGCTCTTTTGAGGTCTCTTTCAGCTTAAATCCTCAAGTGTGGGGGGGTTATAAAAACTTTCCTGTAACCTCTGCCTCCTTGATTTTTCTCAAAGAAGTTTGTATGGGTCTCCCCTTTTCTTTGATAATTATCTACTTTTTTACCTAAGCCTTTCATATTTTTTTGAGGCAGATGAGTGGTGTGGCAGCTAGAATGTTGAACTTAGAATCAATAAGATATAAGTTCAAAATCTGCCCCATTTTCTAGCTCTGTTGTTATTCAGTCATTTCAGATTCTTATTTTATAGACGAGGAGCTGAGGCAATCAGGGATAAGTAACTTGTCCAAGGTCATACAGCTAGTAAATACCTGAGATCAGATTTGAACTCAGAAAGATGAGTTTTTCTGATTGCCAGCCCAGTGCTCTATCCACTATAGCACCACCTAGCTGCCCTATTTGCTCTGTATTCCTCAGTAATAAAGCATATGTCTTGTATTTTGTGGCAGCATCTGTTTCCTTAATGCAAAGTGGGGATTTAATGTATCTATAACTCAGAGTTGTTGTAAAGATCAGATGAGATATGATCCTTTGCAAACCTTAAAGCAGTATTGTCAAACTCAAATAGAAATGCCAATCTGCAGGTCATATATTGACTTAGCTTTTAAATGTAATATGGCTTTATTGTATCCCTATTGTATGGGGATGTCTTCAGACATCCCTAATGGTCTAAAGAGTATTCTACCTACTTACACTGAAGGGTGGGGAAAAGGAGGTAGTTCCTTACCATCCTTGAAAACTCTTAGAAGGTACTTAATATCACAGGAATTTTCTGGTCTACTTTTTTGATTTGTTTTTTCTTTTAGCTTGAATTTTTCTCATTTTCTTTCCTTTTAAATGTTTTATTGATTCTTTTAAAAAAATATATCATTGCTATTTCCCAGTGACTCCCCTCCATTCATACTAGAACCCTCCCTTATCAGTACAGTCCATATGCTGTGTTATACGCCCACAGACATTTTGATGTAGTTTGTACAGTTTGTGGGGACTAAAAATTTTCAGTAGGGGAAGATGTAGGATGCCTTTCCTTTCCTGGCCATATGAGGGAGCTGACCAGTGAAGACTTGGTCCTTAGAACATGTTCATATTTGCCTTTCCTTGAGGGTTGTAACATGCATAATATTCCCTGTTTGGTTTCAATCTAACATATAAAGATTTGGTGAATTTACTTTTAGCCATTAGTGGCAGTTTTAAAGCTGTGTGAAGATGAGGAGTCTTTTGGTTGCCTCAGGATCGAGGAAGTCTGATAACTCAGGAGAAATGAAGTTGGAATTGAGTTCAAATACAAAAAGATTGATATTACCTCCCTTTCAGTCTCCATTTTTTCTTTCTGATGATTGATAAGATAATAACTACTGTGAGCCATCAAGAGGCAGGAGGGTAGAAGCTGCTTATCCTTTCCCCTGATACCATAAATCTAGGGACAAGAGGTCTCTATTTCCTCTGTTTGTTCTTTCCTGATCTTAGTTGAAGTATGGGGAAGAGGGGGGATAGAAGTACAGGGGAAGGTGTGTTCAGGTGACCAGTAAATTCCATCAAAACAATCACAGATCCAGCTGGATAACTAATGTTGGTAGCAGGAGTGACCAAGTCCACTCCAGTGAGGAGCCAGCATGGTAGTTGAGCAATCTGTTTGACATCTCAGAAGTGGATTGACCTGTTAGCAAGGATGCTATGCTATATAAAGAGACAGCCCAGCTGAGCATCGATTTATTCATTTATTGTTGATCTCACCCTAACTTGTGGGAACCTCTTGAAGAGAGAAAGATCACTAGCATCTTGAGTCCCAATGGAGCCCTTGACCCCATATGTTCCTTACATGTAAGCCCCATTGCCTTTGAATTATGTTTGAGTCCATTCTCCCAGGGACACTGTGTGTATGTGGAAAGGGAAAGTATGTCACGGGTTTTGAAGGTTGGTTTTGTAATACAGTTCTTCCTCAGCAGATAGCCTTTTGTAAAAGCTAAATGATGTCAGTTGGTATTGGAAAACACATGAGGACTTGTGAGTGTTAGTATTAGAAGCCATACATAACCTCTCAGGATCACCCCTTCACCCGTGAGAGATTCTCTGGGATACAGCCTACCAAAGCCAGTGAGAATTGGATGACTGACCTGGGTGTGACACATACATCTATATACACATACATATTGTGTTATAACGGTATCTAGACACATATATGCATGCATGTCTATGTGTATTTGTAGATGTATATCTATATAGGTCTATGTATGTCATATTTTACATGTATAAATATGTGTTTATATGTGTAAATATAATGGAACATGATATAATCAGCAAAAGATGACCTTATCCTCTGAGATTAGCTTTATTTTTGTGTCTGTCTTGTTAATTTTTTTTTCTTTTTTTGCTGAGGCAATTGGGGTTAAGTGACTTGCCCAGGGTCACACAGCTAGGAAGTGTTAAGTGTCTGAGACCAGATTTGAACTCAGGTCCTCCTGACTTCAGGGCTGGTGCTCTATCCACTAGTTGCCACTGTCTTGTTAAATTTAAAAAAAAACAATAACAACACACAATCCTGTGAATTGTTAAAATAGGAAAAACCCCAGGTCCAAAAAGAGGGAACTAGAATAAACCAGAGTCAGATAACAATTTACAAAGATTATAGATGCATTTATTGCCTCAGAAGGAGTTTGCAAGCTGGAAAAGTGAGACAGTATTCTCATCGGTCTGAAGGGGAGTTGAAAAGAGGGAGGTATTTATACTTTTTCAGCAAAGGAAGGCAGGGAATTGGGTAGGTCCTAGAAAGGAATGAGACTGGGAGCCCGATTCTCAAGGGAAAGGGGAGATTCAGAAAACAGAGGAAGTGAGGAATACTAAGTATCACAGTCTGGTTGTTTGATACTCAAATCAGAAGGCATTCTTGGCAGTTCAAGGCTTGAGCACAAACAATAAGATTAGGGGATGTCTTCAAAAATTGTAAAACAGGATATGTTCAAGAACTCCATAACTAACAATCAGGGGAGTCTCTGCAGATAAGGATATCTCTTGAAGATCCATAAACCATAGAATGGCTCAGGGCTGCTTCAAAGCTAGTATGAGTTTATTTGATTTCAAAGTTGCTGGTTTTCTTTACATCCAGCTGAGTTCACTCTTGGATACTGTAAAGAATTGTTGGTATACCAAGCAGCCCTACCTTAGCTAATATAGGTAATCTTCACACAGCTCTTCTTGGTTACCTGGTTAATTGGGGGGGGGGGGGAGAGTTTAAGCAAATCAATATAATTAGCATATCCATTTTTACAGCCTGATTCTCATCCACTGGGAGAGTTTTGCAGTTTAAAAAAAGAAAAAAAAAAAGGATATTTAGAACAGGATGAGCCTTTGGTAGGTAGTTATTAGCGTGTCTCTAAACATACCCTGACTAGGTGTGGTTTGGTCAAATAAAGCATGGAATTCAGTGGACTTTCTGACTCTAAAGACTCAGAAAGACAATGGTTTTAGTGACTAGAAAATACAGGTGAATGAAGTCTGAAGGTACAAATTACCTGTGTTGAATGGAACTTGGTGCCTGAAATGCTGATTAACTTTACTGGGAGAAAAGTCAAACCCCTCCTCCTCCCTACCCCACTCCCACCCCACTATAGAAAAAAGCAGATTACAGATTATGGGGGGAGAAAGGCTGGATTGCATTTTTCTTAAGCATGAGGTTTCTGCTTTTCTAAAAGCTCTATGGTAAAAATAGTTTTTGTGCTTTAACCCAAAAGAACAATTGCAAAATCCACTCTTCTATGAGTAAAAATAAATAAATAAATAAAATTTTAAAAGGTACTTAGTTTAGAATTCCAGCTCAATCCAGAAAGGGCAGTTATGTCTCAATGGATGACTCAGTTTTAGAGTGTCAGGCCGGGAGGCAAGAAGACTCATCTTTGTGATTTATTTACTAGCTGCGAGAGCCTGGTCAAGTTATTTAACCCTTTCCCTCCCCCATCCCCAGTTTCCTCATCTGTAAAATGAGCTGGAGAAAGAAATGGCAAACTGTTGATCACTAGATATTTTAGGATCATAGTCACCCCCCCACCTCGCCATTCGGATTGGAAATTGAGTTTTATATACCATCATGTCATAAACTCCAGATGCTTTTATCTCAATCCTTTAGGATAATTCCCCCTCCTTTTGAATATTACCCCTTGCTGTCTCCTTGACCTTCTTATCTTGACCCCTATCTGTCAGGATAATCCTTTCCTGGAATTATAGTTTGTCCATCCTCCCAGTGACTTTGCCCCACTTATCTGATTTTGTTTCCTCTATCAAACCCTAGTTAGTTAAAACCCTGTATAAGTTCCCTACCTCGATTTATCTTCGATGAATGTTTTAGAGAAAAGTCTAGCCTAAACTCTCCACATTAAAGTTTAAAAACCAATCTCTGTCTGCCTCAGTTTCTCAGGTATTACAAAGGCACTCCAGTATCTTTGCCAAGAAAACCCCAAATAGGGTCATGGAGAGCTGTTCACAACTGAAACAACTGAACAACAAATTAATAGAGAAACCTGAAGCAGGGAGAAACTCCACAACCTAGCACCCAGTGGAGCTGGGCAAGGCATGAATAAAATGATACAATGGAAAACATAATGGATTTAGAATCAGAATAACTCTAAATGATGTAGACACCAAATGATGAGACTGATGTAGGCACCAAATGTTGGAGTTCAGTCATGTGAAGAATTCACAATACCTATTTTCTTTGTCAAAAGATACGTTTTAGAGGAAGAGGTTACAGACAAAATAAAGAGATACAATAGAAAAAAATATGAAATAGAGTTGGGGAGCATATAGTTAGCAAGAAAAGGATTTTAAACTATTAATGATGGAAAAGACAAATTTTCTAGTGGAATTCACAATTAACCAGGAAAAAGGGAGCCCCTGAGGTTAGAGTATGCCCTTAGCTGGCAATCTAAATCCTAAAAGAGATTTAGCACCCTAAAAGAGTTAGTTATCTATAAGTTAAACTACAATCTATATAGTTATCTATCTATACCTAACTATCTAGTTATTTAAGAGAATAGAGGCATGGTAGGGGAGGAAAAGAGAGCACCATGTGGCATGGGAGAGGGGTGAAGGGAAATATACCACGAGGCAGAGTGTCATGGCAGACTGACCCAAAGGGGGTTCAGCAAGGATGGCATGAGCCACGGACAGATTTAGAGGGGAAATTTAATCTCTGGGGTTTGAGAAAACTTGGATTTCTGACTGGGCATAGCAAGGTAGGGCTATCCATGACCTCCACAGAAGGCAGGACCATGAGGTTAAACTGATCCCCATCAGTGCCCTTCCCTGCTTGCCTCAGGGAATAATTTCATCAATACTTCAGTCTTTCTCTGTCAATTGGATCTAGCTACTCAGGACCTCATAAAGAAAGCTTCAGTTCAAATGATGACTCTGCTACTTTTGTGCTCTTGGGCACCCTTGTTTGGGTGACCCACCATGAAGATTGGGTTTTCCTCTGGGCTCTACATGAGATAGGTACTTAACATTTATGGGACTTCATTACTTGATGCCTGTATAGATACTAAAATTTTCCTTCGTGAAGTGGTGAGAATCTTTAAAATGAGATTAATGGCCATACCTTACTTAACAAGGCTCAGATAGATTTCTAGCTAAGCTGATAGATGGTACAATCAACTATTAGTTCAGTCCCTGGGGAAGGAACTGACGGCAGAAGGAGCTTGGGAATAAAATAAACCTGAGAACAAAAGGTGGTCTAGTTGCCTGGATCCATGGAGTTATATAGTTTTTTTTCACTCAGGTTTCCTAGGCAGGTGACTTATGAGGATGAGTTTGTGTATCCTGTCTCCTTAAAAGGATTCCTGATTTCAAACACTATAATGAGCTTTCTCTATATGCAGGTTGCTTCCTGAGATAGGTTAGGCTGGCAGGCCAGGTGAGTGAAGATCACAACTAGTACTTTGTTATACCTGATCATAATTTAAAGAAATTAGACTCTTGGGGGAGACAAGATGCTGTTTATCTTTGTTAGTTGGCTAAGTCAGGATGACTTAATTCACAACACCCATCCCCATGGGATAAGCCAAAGAATTGATTTCACCTTGGTTCCAGGCTGTCTTGTGGGGTGAGAGCCTTGGTATTAAAATGTTCTGGAAAAGTACACTGTGATCCTATCATCATAATCAGGATCAAAATTGGATTTTGGCCATTGTGAAACTGAACACGTGAGGTAGGCCCACAGGAGGACAGGGATTTTTCTGTTCTTCCCACAGATGAATCTGTGAATAAAAAAACAGGTAAGCAGACCTGCAACTAGAGAAAATTTTTTTTTCACCTGAGGCAAAAGAGGGGTGGTAAAAGTGCAGAGAGTAAGAGAGGAGGGAATAACAGGGTGTTCAGAGGACAGTGTGACTAAGGTAAGTTAGAAGAGTATACCCTCAATCAACTCTAGTTTGTGACCCTACTCCTTTATTTTTCACCATTCTTCATTCTTTCATTCTGAGGATATACCTTCCCTCACAATCTGTGGGGGCAGAAGTATGCCCCTCTCTAGTTTGGTATCCTGGTACAAAATCTCAATTGCCCACCCTAGTTACTGTACTATGGAAAACTATTTTTAAATCATAATAATTCAGGTTAATAGGTCTAAGAGAACACTTAGAGGTGAGGAGATGAGTTAAAATAATGAATCCTATTCCACTTACATGTGGAATACATACTTACATAGCCACTTCTTTGTGTATCCATACAAGACCAAAAATTTAGAATAAATTTTGGTCAGTTCATTATATGTCTTAAGCCAAAACTTCTGCACTCTATAATCCAATCATTTAAAAAGCAAAAACATTCTTTATTTTCCAAAGCCACAGACTGGACAGTGCTTGATAAGGAAATGACATAAATGATTTCAGCTGTTGAGCCTTAGCATGTTTCTTCTGGGCTTTTGGCATAAAGCTGTGGAGATTAAAAACCATGGTTACATAAACTCATCCACACCCTCTGGGGAATTAAACCCACTTTTCTCTCACAATGTACATACTTCCTGCAGCTTCTCAGATTAATCTGGCAGACAGCCTAAAATAATCTCCTGGGTAACAAGTGACTCTTAATAAGAGGGAGGAGAGGTCTCTTTCCAAATGGGTCCTTGCTAGAGAAAAGGGAAAGGGAATGAATCCTTTACAAATCTAATTTTATTTGACCCTCACAATAATTCTGACATAGTTATTACCCTCATTTTACTTTTTGAGGAAACTGAGGCAGACAGAATGCCTCTATGACCTACTATGTGCCAGACACTGTGCTAAGGGCTTTTACAAATATAATTTCTTTGATTTTCATAACACTCTAGAAGATAAGTGCTGTTATTATTTCCACTGGGCCACCTACCTGCCTATGAAGATAGCCTACAGCACACTGGGTAGAACCCCTGTGGCAAATCTGTGGAAGACATCAACCAGAGTAATTCAGACAGGCATAGATGAGCTGTGATTTGCATCATTAGAGAGAACTTTCAAATCAATTTGTAATTGAGCTAGAAATTATTCCCAACTTGGATGTTCATTTTAGTTCTGTGTGATTTATAAAAGGAAATTGTTGTGTAATTAATTTTGAATTTTAATCCAAAGTCAGAATACTATTTATTTCCAAAATATTTATCGGGGAGTAGGTGGAAAGCCAAGTTGGGAAATCCCAGAACCCCAGATCTATTGCTAACACAAGGCAAAACACAATGAATCAGAATACAGGATGAGATTAATGCTAGACAGGGAGGGTATTTGGAAGGTACGACTGGGATACAGAGGCTATTTCTCCTTTTGGTTTTCTGTCTTCTGGAGTTTAGAGTTATAGGAACCAAACGATAAAAGCCAGTTGAATTGTGTTAAAGTTAGAGAGGGGTAAGATTAAGGGAACAGGTGGGTTCGATTTAATCTATTTAAATCCAGTATATGTTTATTAAGCATCTAATATGTGTCAGTCTCTGAGCTCAGCTCTGGGGATACAAAAAGAAGCCAAAGACTGTCCTTGTCCTTAAGGAATTTACAATCCAATGGGGGAGGTGACTTGTAAATAAACATATACAAAGCAAGATATATATAGGAAAAATAAAATAATTAAAAGAAAAAAAAGTATTGAAATTCACAGAGGTTAGAGAAAGCTTCTTGTAGAAGGGGGATTTTAGTTAAAACTTAAGGGAAATTTGGAGGCAGAAATGAAGAAAAAGAACATTTTAGGCTTGGAGAATAGCCAGAGAAAATGCCTGGAGCTGAAAGATGGAGTGTTTTGTTTGGGGAGGCCAGTGTGCCTGGGGAGTAAGGTGTAAGAGAACTGAAAAGGTAGTAAGGGGTGAGGTTATGAGAAACCTTGAAGGCCAAACAACTTTTAGTTATTTCCTCCCAGAGATGATAAGAAGCTTTTGAAGTTTTCTGGTTATGTGTGTGTGTGTGTGTGTGTGTGTGCAATGATCAGAAGTACATTTTAGGAAGTTTAAAGATGGAGGGAATTGGTGGATAGATCTGCCTTTGAGACTTAAAGGAAAGATGAGAGGATGGATGTAAAAACAAAGCTATATTGAAATTTAAATGAGAGCAAATATGACCGTGAACTTTGAACTGTCTTTCTAGTATTAACATTCAATTTGAACTAATACATCTGCACATTTTCATCCCATCAGCCCTCATGGGTCAACAAACTGATGTGGAAGATATAGACACCAGATGATGGCAGGTACCAAAAGTTGGGGTTCAGTCAAATGAAGAACTCACAATGGCCATTCCCTTTGACAAAAGGTAGATTTATTTAGGGGAATAGGTTACAGACAAAATGAAAGGATACCATAGACACCAGGGATGGTAAATAGGAAATAGAATTGGGAGAGCATATGAAAGACAAGTTCCTCAGTGGAACTCACAATTACCCAGTAGAAAGGGAGCACCCATGAGGTTGAAGCTGGCAGGCTAAATTCAGAAAGAGACTTAGCACCCTAAAAGAGTTAGTTATGGGGCAGCTAGGTGGTACAGTGGATAAGAGCATCAGCCCTGAAGCCAAAAGGACCCGAGTTCAAATTTGGCCTCAAGACACTTAACACTTCCTGGCTGTGTGACCCTGGGCAAGTCACTTAACTCCAGTTGCCTCAGCAAAAAAAAAAAAAAAAAAAGAAAGAAAGAAAGAAAAAAGAAAAAAAAAGTTAGTTATAAGGAAGAGAAGTGGGATTGGGAAGTGGAGTGCAGTTAGGAGAGATATCAGGTGGTAAGGGAGAAAGGTAAGGAGAAAGACAACACGAGGTAGAGGGCCATGGTGGACTGACCCAAACGAAGGCAGCAGCCATGGGATGGCCCATAAGTAGATGTTACAGGGAAAATTGAACATTAGGGACATGACTACTCTAAAGGTTGTCCTGTAATTTTCTTTCTACAGAAGACAGAAGGAAAGATCTCATTTAAGACCAGCCCTTTTCCTCTTCCCCCTCCCCAACGTCTTTGGGGAAGCATTAGGTTTAGCCAAGGATTACTTCTTACCCTCAAGCCTATGACAGTCTCAAGTCACACCTTTGGTACGCAGAGGCAGCTGCACATTATAAAAACAAACAATATTATGACAGCTGTGGAAATTTATGTAGATTAAAAATTACAGTTGCTAAATGAGTTCAAAAATAAACAGAACTTTATTTGGAAAACACTTGGCAACTAACAGTGTTAAAGCTTTGGGAGGTGAGCCAACCTGTAGTTTTTTTTTCTATGCCTGATGTAACCAGGGCAGGGAATATTACCAGATAACTGCTCTTGGTAGGTAGAGAATTTTTATTTCCATCTGTAATATTCTGAAACATGTGTGATTCTAGGAACAGGAACTGAATACTTTTTTTATCTTCTGGTTTTATTATGTGATTATCGATATTGAAGCCAATGTAATTTTCCAGTTATATAAATAGACTGAGATTGGTTATTGGTTATTGGTGACTTCATATTCCAAGTATCTATAATTAAGTTAATATTTATGTGCCATGATACCAAAGACAATGTTCAATGACAGGTAAATATACCCAGAACTCCCCTAGTCCATGCCCTTGAAGAGTCATTGAGACCCTGTGAATGATAACCTAGTTCTGAAAACAATCTTTTCTCCTAAGGAAATTCTCTTAAGAGGAATGGAGGCAGAGGGAATACAAGAGATGGGCACTGGAATGGATATCTAAGATGAACTGAGATTATCGCTGTAGCCATTATTGCCTCTACTGTTACTGGCCTGGCAAGAGTAGCCTTGCTGTGGCTACTCAAGTGAACGGGCAGAAGAGTAAAACCTGAGGTAATAAGATAATTGTCTGTGATCAGTTAATGCAGGAGTGTCCCAGAATAAGTACAAAATGGCTGGAGTCATTCATACTGCTCAGAACAGTTAACTCTTTAATTGCCTATCTTTTGCTTTACTTATATTCCCAATGCACACACACACATATTGGTGATTTAATTTTTTGAGGCAGGTGGGGTGAAATGATTTGACCAGAGTCACACAGTTAGGAAGTATTAATTATCTGAGACCTGAGGTCTTTCTGACTTCAGGACCAGTGCTCTATCTACTACACCATCTAGCTGCCCCGTTCCCAAAATTAAAAAAAAATTTTTTCTCTTTGCTAATGTTTTTGTAGTGAGTATTCTGACCTCATTCTTCCAGAGAGTGGCTACATTGTCCCTTCAGGTTTTCAGGGATACCCCTGAGGGGCAGTTAGATGGCATAGTAGATAGAGTAATGGACCTGGATGGAATCAGGAAAACCTGACTTCAAATATGGCCTGAGATATTTACTAGCTGGGTGACCATGGGCAAGTCAGTTAACTCTGTTTGCCTCAGTTTCCTTAACTGTAAAATAGGGACCAAATAGCCACAAAATAGGAACTACCCAGAGTCCTTGTGAAGATCAAATGAGAAAATAATTGTATAGGCTTTAGCACAGTGCCTGCCAAATATTAAATACCATATAAATGTTAGCTGCTATTATTGATAGCTATCAGCTCAAGTCCCCAATCTAAAGTGATGTTTCCCATATTAGCCACCAGTAACTAGCACTCCATTTCTACTTAACCAATTAACATCAATTAGTTTTTCAAAGGGATATTTACTTTGAAGATATAACAAGAATAAAAGTACAAACATTTCTATCCAAAACCTAAGGGGCATACTCTCTCCTATACTATCTTGGACAGTGCAATTTCTACATAGCATTGGTCTCACAAAAGCCAGGCTTTAAATGCAGAATCCCTGCTATATGAACCCTTGTTTCACATGCTTCTGGGATGGACCCAAAATTTTTTGAGTTCGCCTGAGCTTCAAAGTTCAAATGACTGGTTGCAAAATCCAATATCAATATGAACTTTGGACTTCCTTAGTAGTTCACTCTTGAGGCTCACAAAGTTGTAACCTCTAGAATAATTTCTTTCCCCTAAAATGGAATAATAAACTCAGAGGCAAAGAACTAAGGCCTATATTATGGGCCACAGGTGGCCTTGGGATGGTATGGGCCCAAGGTCTCTTCCTTTATGACATTGATTTTTTTCTTACCAAAATGATGTTAGCCAGAAAAAAATCAAAATCAAGTAAAAAAAAATCTGACAAGTTTGTTCCTTTAATTTTGGATCATTCTTCTTAATATTTTTTGTGTGTGGTGGTCATTATTTGCATTTACATTGTTATAGTCCTGTGTGCATGTGCACATATGTGTGAATTTTGGTTCTGCCTACTTCATTCTGCATTTACTTAGAAGTTCCTTTTATGTTGTTCTCAATACATTATACTTACTGTTTTTAACTTCACAATTTATTTAGCTATTCCTCAATGGGCAACTTTGTTTCTAGTTTGCTACAACAGAAATATTTTGGTATAAGACCTCACTTTTAAAAAATCACATTTTTGGGATATATGTCTAGTGGGTCAAAAGGTATGTACAGATTATAGACTCTCTCCTCTCTTTGTATAAGTCCAAAATTCTTTCCAAAACATTTGGACCAATTCACAGATCCCCCAACAATACACTAGCATGCCTATCTTTCTATAACCCTCCTTGCTCAATGTGAGATGAAATCTCAGAGTTGTCTGATTTTATTATTCTGTTCATTTATTATTTTTATTCTTTCATATGGTTGACAGTTGAAATTCTTTTTTTGAGAACTATTTAATCATATTGGTGATCACTTACCAATTGAGGAATGGTTTTTGGTCTTTGTTAGTTGTCTAAATATCTTGGATATCAAATCTTCAACTGAGAAATTTGATACAAAGATTTTTCTTCCCATTCAATAGCTTCTCTTTTTATCCTAGGTACATTAACTCTACGCAGAAAAATTTTTAGGTTTATATAATCAAAATCTTCCATTTTCTGTTTTATAACTGTTGCCATCTCTGGTTTGTTTAAGAATCTATCTCCTACCCATAGCTGTGAAAGATATATATGATGTATTTATTATCTCATTTTTTATGGCTTGATTTTAAAAATTCAATCAAGTATGCATTTTGAATTTATTATGGAATATGGAACAAAGGATTGATTTAAACCTACTTGCTAGTTTTCCCAGTAGTTCTTATTGAAAAAGGAAATCTTTCCTAAACAATTTGTTTTCAAGTTCATCAAATAATAGATTATAGAGTTTCATTCTTTCCTGATTCTTCCCTTCTAGTCTGTCCATCAATCTAATTTTGTGTTTTTTGAGCAGCACTAAATTGTCTTGGGGGGATAGGGGAACTAGGTGGTACAGTGGATAGAACAGTAGACTTGGAATTCGCAAGACAGCTTCAGGAGTTTAAATATGGGCAAGTTGTTTAACCCTATTTGCCTTAATTTCCTTGTCTATAAAATGATCTGGAGAAGGAAATGACAAACAGTTCTAAAAAAAAACTCCAAAATGGAGTCATGGGGAGTTGGACATGACTGAAATGACAACAAAATTGTCTTGATGACTTTTGCTTTATAATATAGTTTGAGATCTGGAAGAACTTCCCCTTCATTTTTACCTTTTTTAATGATTTTTCTTAATATTCTAGATCTTTTTTTTCTCCAAATGAAATTTTTAAAAAAAATATTTTCTCTATGTTTATAAAGTTTCCCTTTGATTTAATTGACATAGTATTAAAATTATAAATTAGCCTTGGTATTTTTTATGATATTGGCACATTCTAGTCATGAGCACTGAATATTCTTCTAGCTATTCTTTTTACATTCATATCATCTTTATGAATAAAGATACTGCTGATGAAGTTTTTATCCAGATGCACAAACATGCCTGAAAGTACAAGCAGATTATCTATCAAAGGATTTTGACAGGTTAGAAAGGTGAGTGATATCTAACAAGAGAAAATTTATTGGGGATAAACTTTTAAAAAACTATTTTATTTGTTTTTTTGGTTATACATGTATATTAACTTTAAATACATATTTCTTTTTTTTCTTTTTAAAGCTTTTTATTTTCAAAACATATATACGTAGTTTTTTTAAATGTTCATCCTTGCTAAACCTTGTTTTCTATTTTTTTTCTCCTTCCCTTTCCTCCACCCCCTCCCCTAGGTGACAAGTAATCCAATATATGTTAAACATGTATAATATGAATATTATTCCTTTAATTTTGGATCATTCTTGAATAATATTGAGTAAGAAAAATTAGAACAAAAGGGAAAAAAACTACAGGAGAGAAAAAAAGAACAGAAAAAAATAAATACAGCATGTGTTAATTTCCATTCAACTTCCACAGTTCTTTTTCTGGATACAGGCATTTTCTATCTAAAGTTTATTGGGATTGCCTTCAATCACTGAAACATTGAGAAGAACCAAGTCTTTTATAGTTGATCATTACATAATCTTGCTGTTACTGTGTACAAGATATTCCAGGTTCTGCTTGTTTCACTCAGTATCAGTTCATGGAAATCTTTCCAGGGCTCTCTAAAGTCAACTTGCTCATCATTTTTTTTTTTAATAGAACAATAATATTCCACTACCTTCATATACCACAACTTATTCAGCTATTCCCCAATTGATGGGCATCTACTCATTTTCCAATTCTTTGCTACTACACAGGGATAATTTTTTTTAAATCAATTATGAAATATAGAGTTTGGAAAGAATAGCTAGATAATAGCTTGTGGAAAAGATCAGGAAATTAAGTGGACTTTAAGCTTACAAATAAGATAGAGTGGCCAATAATTAATGCAGATTTCACACCTCCCCATCATCCCTCCCTCTGTTTAAGAATTTACCTCCCAATTTAATGGAAAATTCAATGTGAGCTATCTTTTCTCCCTTTCTTTTAATCTTAAAACCTCTTGACATCATTTTCCCCTCCCCCCAACCCCAGCTCCTTACTTTCTCCCTGCCTTCCTTTCTCCTCTTTTTCTAGAATATCTGACAATCAGGTGGTTCTTCACAAGGTCAATCCTTCTACATATTCCTTTTATTCCAACCCCTTCCATTTTTCTCTAGCAGATAACGATCCCAATCATCTCCCCCCTAATTTTCAGTCTCTTCTCTATTGGCTATTTCCCTACTGCCTTCAAATATGACTGTCCTCTTTATGTTTAAAAATAACTTTTCCTAGACCCTAAAATTTTCTCAAATAATCATTTATCTCTCTTCCTTAGCCAAACTTCTAGAAAAAAAATCTATGTTTACTTATTACTTCCACTTCCTCTACTTTCATTAACTTTTCAACTCTTTGCAACCTGGCCTTAGACCTCATTACTCAACTGATATTACTTTTTCCAAAATTATCATAGAATTCTTAATTATCAGATTTAATGGTCTTTCCCTACTCAGTCCTCATTCTCTATTTATCTGTTGTATTTTCTGCTACTTAGCCCCCTACCCTCTTGGATATCTCATCTCTGGGTTTTTGTAACACTACTACCTCCTGGTTCTTTCTCTGGCTTTTCATAGTCCCCTTTGCTGCTTCATCATTAAGATTGCTTCCCTACTCTCCCTTCCACTCACTCCTCCCCCAAGTCCTCCTGCGCTTCCTTCTTTACCTTAATTCTCCTAAAGACCTCATCAGCTCTCAAGGGTTTAATTATCATTTTTAGGTAAATGGTTCACAGATCTATATATTCAGGCCAGGTACCTCCCCTAAGGTTCTTCCAACATCACTCATTGTCCATTGAATATTTAAACTGAATGACCTATTTCAAATTAAAAATGTTCAAAATTGGTCTCATTATTTCCCTCCACAATCTCAGTTATCTTCCATATTTCATTTTTATTGAAGATTCCACCATTCTTTCAGTCTCCCAGGTTTGTTACAAATTTTACCCCCAGTCCCCTTCCCTCCCCTACATGGCAGGAAATCCACTACATGTTAATTATATTAAAATACTTGACAAGTCAAATATATGTATACAGATTTCCATACTTATCTTGCTGAGCAAGAACAATTGTATCTCTGTGAACAAAAAATATCTGAGAAAGGAAACCCAAAGCAAACATCGATAGAGATCATGGAAATGATATGTTGTGGTCCAAATTTCATATCTCTCTGAGTGTATATGCACAGCCTTCTTTACTGAACAATTGGAACGGTTTGCAGTCTCCCAGGTTTGTAACCTGATTTATCAGACTCCACCATACTTATATTTCCAATCAGTTGCCAAATCTTGCCATTTTTATACCTACAATATGCATATCTAATTTTCTCTCTCTATTCACACAATTACACTTTCATTTAACTCCTCATAACAAGTAGCTTAGACAGTTTCCTAAATGATCTTGACTCACATGTGTCTTCATTCCAGTCCATCTTGCAAACTTCTATCAAAGTGATTTCTTTTTTTGTAAGTGCTGATCTTCTCTCTTTGGTTATTACTAGCCTATTTTCCTAGCCTCATTGGATTCTGCCATTTTCCTCCTGTAGTCTGCCATCCAGTCAAACTAGCCTTTTCTCTGTTCCTTACCTATGACACTCCATCTTCTAAACCATGTCTTTGCGTTGTTTCTCCCCCATGGCTGGAATACACTCCCTCCTTACCCTCTCTCTGTCTCCTTGAATACTCTTCTTCCTTTAAAATGTAGCTCAGACACTGTATTCTACAAAAATCCTTTCCTGTTCTCCCATTTCATTTAACGACTTGCGTGTCTGTATAAACTTTGTATTTATGATTATACTTGTCTCCTACATTAAAATGTAAACTTCTTATGAATAGGGATTATTTCATTCTCTGTAACTATATCTTTAGAGCCTTGAATAGTGTCTTACACCTAATAAATATTTAATAAATATGTTGATTGATTACTTTTCTTTTTTTTATTAAAAGCTTTTTATTTACAAAACATATGAGTGATTTTTCTACATTGACCTTTGCAAAAAAATTTTTTTCCAAGCTTTTCCCCTCCTTCCGCCCACCACTACCCCTAGATAACAGGTAATCTAATACATGCTAAGTATGATAAATTATATCACAAATCCAATATATGTATACATATCTATACAGTTATCTTACTGCACAAGAAACATCAGATCTAGAAAGAGAAGAAAAAAAAAAAAAACAACCTAAGAAGGAAAACAAAATGCATGGAAATATTCACAGAAAGTGTTAAAATGCTGTGTTGTGGTATACACTCAATTCCCACAGGCCTCTCTCTGGATGTATATGACTATCTTCATCGCTGAACAATAGGAACTGGTTTGAATCACATCATTCTTGAAGAGAACCGTGTCCATCAAAATTGATCATCGTATAGTCTTGTTGCTGTGTATAATGTTCTCCTGGTTCTGCTGATTTCACTCAGCATCAGTTCATGCAAGTCTCTCCAGGCCTCACTGAAATCATCCTGCTGGTTGTTTCGTACAGAACAATAATATTCCATAACATTCATATACCATAATTTATTCAGCCATTCTCCAATTGATGGGCATCCTTTCAATTTCCAGTTTCTTGCCACTATAAAAAGGGCTGCCACAAACATTTTTGCACATGTGTGTCCCTTTCCTTCCTTTAAGATCTCTTTGGGATATAGGCCCAGTAGAAACATTGCTGGGTCAAATGGTACGCACAGTTTGATAACTTTTTGAGCATAGTTCCAAATTGCTCTCCAGAATGGTTGGATCCGTTCACAGTTCCACCAACAATGTATCAGTGTCCCAGTTTTCCCACATCCCCTCCAACAGTTATCATTATCATTTCCTGTCATTTTAGCCAATCTGACATGTGTGTAGTGGTATCTCAGAGTTGTCTTAATTTGCATTTCTCTGATCAATAGTGACTTGGAGCACCTTTTCATGTGACTAGAAATAGTTTCAATTTCTTCGTCTGAAAATCGTTCATATCTTTTGACCATTTATCAATTGGAGAATGGCTTGAATTCTCATCTATTTGAGTCAATTCTCGATATATTTTAGAAATGAGGCCTTTATCAGAACCTTTGGATGTAAAAAAGTTTTTCAAGGTTACTGCTACCCTTCTAATCTTGTCTGCATTCATTTTGTTTGTACAAAAACTTTTTAACTTGATATAGTCAAACTTATCTATTTTGTGATTAATGATGACCTCTAGTTCTTCTTTGGTCACAAATTCCTTCCCCCTCCACAGGTCTGAGAGGTAAACCATCCTACATTGTTCTAATTTGTTTATAATATCATTCTTTATGCCTAGATCATGAATCCATTTTGACCTTATCTTGGTATATGGTGTTAGGTGTGGGTCAATGCCTAATTTCTTCCATACTAGTTTCCAATTATCCCAGCAGTTTTTGTCAAATAGTGAGTTTTTATCCCCAAAACTGGGGTCTTTGGGTTTATCAAACACTAGATTACTATTGTCATTGAGTATTTTATCGTGTGAATCTAACCCATTCCACTGATCCACTACTCTATTTCTTAGCCAGTACCAAATGGTTTTGGTAAACACTGCTTTATAATATAGTTTTAGATCTGGTACAGCTAGGCCACCCTCATTTGCAATTTTTTTCATTAATTCCCTTGAAATTCTTGACCTTTTGTTTTTCCAGATGAATTTTGTTGTTATTTTTTCTAGGTCAGTTAAATAATTTCTTGGGAGTTTGATTGGTATAGCACTAAATAAATAGATTAGTTTAGGTAGTATTGCCATCTTTATTATATTCGCTCGACCTATCCAAGAGCACTTGATGTTTTTCCAATTGTTTAGATCTGACTTTATTTGTGTGGAGAGTGTTTTGTAGTTTTGCTCATATAGATCCTGACTTTCCCTTGGCAGATATATTCCCAAATATTTTATACTATTGATAGTTATTTTGAATGGAATTTCTCTTTGTATCTCTTGCTGTTGCATTTTGTTGGTGATGTATAAAAATGTTGATGATATATGTGGATTTATTCTGTATCCTGCAACTTTGCTAAAGTTGTGGATTAATTCTAATAGTTTTTTAGTTGATTCTCTAGGTTTCTCTAAGTAGACCGTCATATCATCTGCAAAGAGTGATAATTTGGTTTCCTCATGACCTACTCTAATTCCTTTAATCTCTTTTTCTTGTCTTATTGCCAAAGGTAGCATTTCTAATACAATATTGAATAGTTATGGTGATAGTGGGCAACCTTGTTTCACCCCTGATCTTATTGGGAATGGTTCCAGTTTATCACCATTACATATGATGCTAGCTGATGGTTTTAAATAGATGCTACTGACTATTTTAAGGAAAAGTCCATTAATTCCTATACTCTCTAGTGTTTTTAATAGGAATGGATGTTGGATTTTTTCAAATGCTTTTTCTGCATCTATTGAGATTATCATATGCTTTTTGTTAATTTGGTTATTGATATAGTCAATTATGTTAATAGTTTTCTTAATATTGAACCATCCCTGCATTCCTGGTATAAATCCTACTTTGTCATAGTGTATTATTCTGGGAATAATTTTCTGTAATCTCCTTGCTAATATTTTATTTAGGATTTTTGCATCAATATTCATTAGGGAGATTGGTCTATAATTTTCTTTCTCTGTTTTTGTTTTACCTGGTTTAGATATCAGTACCATGTCTGTATCATAAAAGGAGTTTGGTAGGAGTCCTTCTTTCCCTATTTTTTCAAATAGTTTATATAATATTGGAGTTGTTTTTTAAATGTTTGGTAGAATTCACATGTAAATCCATTTGGTCCTGGGGATTTTTCTTAGGGAGTTGATTAATGACTTGTTCTATTTCTTTTTCTAAAATGGGACTATTTAAGTAATTTATTTCCTCTTCTGTTAATCTTGGCAATCTATATTTTTGTAGATATTCCTCCATTTCACTTAGGTTATCAAATTTATTGGCATAAAATTGGGCAAAGTAACTCCTGATTATTGCTCTAATTTTCTGTTCATTGGTGGAAAGTTCTCCCTTTTCATTTTTGAGACTAACAATTTGATTTTCCTCTTTCCTTTTTCTAATCAAATTAACTAGAGGTTTATCTATTTTGTTGGTTTTTTCATAAAACCAACTTTTAGTTTTATTTATTAATTCAATAGATTTTTTACTTTCAATTTTATTAATTTCTCCTTTTATTTTTAGGATTTCAAGTTTGGTATTTGATTGGGGGTTTTTAATTTGTTCTTTCTCTAGCTTTTTTAGTTGCAAGCCCAATTCATTGATTTTCTCTTTTTCTATTTTATGCAAATAAGCATCTAGAGATATAAAATTTCCCCTTATTACCCCTTTGCTGTATCCCACAAATTTTGGTATGTTGTCTCATTATTGTCATTCTCTTGGATGAAATTAGTAATTGTGTCTGTAATTTGCTGTTTCACCCATTCATTGTTTAGGATAAAATTATTTAGTTTCCAATTGCTTTTTGGTCTATTTTCTCCTGGCCTTATATTGCATGTGATTTTTATTCCATCATGATCTGAAAAAAATACATTTATTATTTCTGCCTTCCTGCATTTGATTTTGAGGTTTTTGTGTCCTAACACATGGTCAATTTTTGTATAAGTTCCATGGACTGCTGAGAAAAAAGTAAACTCCTTTCTGTATCCATTTAATTTCCTCCAAAGATCTATCATACCTAACTTTTCTAACATTTTGTTTACCTCCTTAATTTCTTTCTTATTTTGTGGTTTGATTTATCTAGTTCTGAGAGAGAGGGAGGTTGAGATCCCCCACTATTATAGTTTTCCTGTCTATTTCTTCTTGCATCTCTCTGAACTTTTCCTCTAGGAATTTCCATGCTATACCACTTGGTGCATATATGTTTAGTATTGATATTGCTTCATTGTCTATGGTAACCTTTAGGAAGATATAATTTCCTTTTTTGTCTCTTTTAATTAGGTCTATCTTTGCATTTACTTGGTCTGAGATCAGGATTGCTACCCCTGCTTTTTTTTGTTCACCTGAAGCATAATAGATTCTGCTCCAGCCTTTTACCTTCACCCTGTATGTATCTCTATGTTTTAGATGTGTTTCTTGTATACAACATATTGTTGGATTCTGGTTTTTAATCCAGTCTGCTATCTGCTTCTGCTTTATGGGAGAGTTCATTCCATTCACATTCACAGTTAAAATAACTAATTCTGTATTTCCTGCCATCTTATTTACCCTAGTTTATGCTTTTCTCTTTCTTGTCCCCTTTCCCTCCTCCCTACTATTTTGCTTTTGATAACCACTTCCCTCAAACAATCCTTCCTCTTTAGAGCCCCACCCACCGCCTTTTTTCCCCCTTTCCTTCCTGTTTCCTTATAAGTACGTCTATTATTCCCTCAGAGCCAAATCTGATGAGATGGAGATTAACCCAATTCTCATTCCCCTCCCTTTTTTCCCCTCAATCATTATAGGTTTTCTTTGCCTCTACATGTGATGTAATTTTCCTTATTTTACATCCTTTTCTTCTTCTTCCAGGGTTATCCCTTTTCTACCTCTAATTTCTTTTTCAGTTTATCATATCATAATAATCAAAGAATCACAATAATCATATCATAATAATCATAATGTAATGATAGATTCACAAAATCAACCCTTATTCTATAAGTATCTGTAACATAAATATAGTTCTCAAGAGTTTTTTTTTTTCTTGTTACCTTTTTATATTTCTCTTGTGTTCTGTGTTTGTAGATCAAATTTTTTGTTCAGTTCTGGTCTTTTCAGTAGAAATAGGTGAAATTCTTCTATATCATTGAATGACCATCTTCTTCCCTGGAAGATAATGCTCATTCTAGCTGGGTAACTTATTTTTGGCTGTAATCCAAGTTCCTTTGCCCTTTGGACTATCTGATTCCAGGACCTTCGATCCTTCAAGGTAGAAGCTGCTAGGTCCTGTGTAATCCTAATTGTCTAAATTGTTTCTTTCTGGCTTCTTGTAATATCTTTTCCTTGGTATGATAGTTCTGGAATTTAGCCACAATATTTCTGGGAGACTTAATTTTTGGGTTTCTTTCAGAAGGTGATCGGTGGATTGTTTCAATAAGTATTTTGCCTTCTGGGTCTAAAATATCAGGGCAGTTTTCTTTTATGATTTTCTGGAAGATAGTGTCTAGGTTCTTTTTTTCATCATGGCTTTCAGGAAGCCCTATAATCCTTAGATTGTCTCTCCTATATCTATTTTCCAGATCAGTTGTTTTTCCTAGGAGATATTTCATGTTTTTCTCTATCTTTTCATTTTTTTGTTTTTGCTTGACTGATTCTTGAAGTCTTGATGAGTCATTCATTTCCAATTGTTCGATTCTAATTTTTAATGTCTTATTTTCTTCAGTTACTGTTTTTAGTTCCTTTTGCAATTGACCAATTACATTTTTTTGTTCATTGCATTCTTTTTCCATTTTTTCTATTTTATTTTGCAGTAATCTCATTTCGTTTCCCCATGTTTCTTCTAACTCTCTTTTAAGATTCTTTATGCAATCTTCAAAGAAAGCCTTGTGACATGGAGACCAGTTTATGTCTCTCTTTGGGGCTTTTTCTGGAGTTGCTTTACCTTTAGGGGCCTCAGGATTTGAGGTCTGTTCTTCCCTCTCTCCATAAAAGTTGTCTATGGTGAGAGCTCTTTTTGGTTTTTTATTCATTTTTTTTTAAAGGTATGAGGTCTGTTTAAGGCAAAGGTGGGACTGCTGCTTTAATTTGCCCTGGGGCAGTTCTGCTGATTGAATTATTTCAGGTACTGGGCAGTTGATTGATTAATTTTCTTATAATACTACAATGGACAGCTAAGTGTTATAGTGAATTGGGGGACTGAAGTTAAGAAGACTTCTGCCTGAGTTCAAATCTGGCTTCAGACACTTACTAGCTATGTGACTTTGGACAGATCACTTCCATCTACCCTGTTTGCCTCATCTGTAAAATGATCTGGAGAAGGAAATGGCAAACCACTCCAGTATCTTTGCCAAGAAAGAGCATCAATATGGAGCCATCAGATTTGGGTTTGAATTTCATCTCTGAAATTTGTAAAACATGGGACAAATTATTTAATTTCTGTAGACCTGAATTTCTGCATTTGTAAAATGAATTTAGACTAGATGAATTTTGGAGGAGGCAATCAGGGTTAAGTGACTTGCCCAGGGTCACACTGGTAGGTTTCTGAGTTCAGGTCTTTTTGACTCCAGGGTTGGTGCTCTACAAGCCACCTAGCTGCATTAGATGATCTTTTTAAGGTCCTTCCAGTCTATGGAAATGAAATACTAAACCAGAATCACCAGAAAAATAAAGGATCTGGAATAACTAGTCTACTACAATAAAGCAAGAATGAAATGCAACTGTTTCCTTTGGGGACCCAGAGAAGGTAAGTGGTAACCCCAAATCATATAAGCAGTAAGTGACAAGAGACAGGATTTGAATTCAGGTCTTTTGACTCCAAAGTAAATGTTCTTTTCACTGTACCACACTGCCTCTCAGCGCTACAAGGGGAGCTCTACTAAAGAGCTGCTATTTTCCCAGCTGTTAGGCTGAAAAGTGTCTTGTTTCTGCCATTCTTGATTTAAATGACAAAGGGACTGTTTTGCCAATTAACATGTATCAAATGCCCCCTGGGTATATGGCTCCATAATAAGTGCTAAGCCCCAGAGAAGCAATTTCTTATTCTCTTTGTTCTATTTTTTAAGAGGATTTAGGCCATGCTAATCTTTCTTTTCTTTCTGTTTTCAGTTCTTCCTGATCATATATCCCTGAATGAGATCATTGAGTGGCTTTGCTTTAATAGCATAGTTCTTCACAAATTTTAGATAATAGCCACAGAATCCCAGAAAAGTTCTTAATTCTTGAAGGCTTTGAACACAGCCAGCTGAAAAACACATCTAACTTCTCTTGATAGTTATGGGCTAGTCAATGTTTAACAAGTGGATCTTCAGAAAAAGAAAAAGAAAAAATAAACCCCTCTATATTCAACCTATTTTTAAATTTAATCTAAAGTTTTTCCTTTTCAATAAAATTGAATTCTGGTTTGTAATTTTGTCTATTTCTGAGAGATTAAATGCTCCCAATGAAAATTTGACAGTGGCTCTTTGTCTCTAGTACATTTTTTTTTTTTTTTTTGTATGGGATCCATCTACTAGGGACAGGGTTTTTGAAACTAGTACCTGTCACCTGGTAGATTGTTCCAACATTTTTAATGGGGTGCAGTCCTTAAGAATGGTATAGTAATAATCCCCAGGCTGCCCAGCCTTGGGAGTGATGTGTTAGAAAACCTAATAGTAGTAGAGATCCCAATACTTTTCAAGAGACCACAGGCCACCAGGCCTTTAGAATAATGTGGTCAACTTAGGAATGTTTGGGAGTAATGTGACACAGTGATGGAGAATGTGAGCAAAAGGAAGGGAATTGGACCCGATATATTTATTCCATTTCAAGGAAAATATTCAAGTCTTCAAGGACGTCTGATTTGTATCCAAAAGTCTGGGCTGCCATCTCACACCTGGATTCAAAGAGAGCCTTTCTTAGGATAATATTATGAGTTCTTGAAAAGGTAATTTATCAGGAAGGTAAAATTTTTGAGTTCTTCAGACAAAGCTCACATTCCATTTTTGCAGTGAGAATACCTTTTTTCCACTTATTCCTCAACTGTCCTTCAGGATCAGGGTGACAGATCAATACTTAACTTTTAGGATCAGATTAGGTAATATTTAAAGCTGCTTAGCATAGTGCTTTGCCCACAATTTAAGTGTTTATTAAATATTATTATTATTATTATTATTAAGGCAGAATTGATAGTGTTAGGTCTAAAGCTATAAAGACTTATATTCTTGAATTCAAATCTAGCATCAGACACTTTTATTTTCGGTGTGACTCTAGGCAAGTCACTTACTCCTGTTTTCCTCAGTTTCCTCATTTGTCAAATGGAGAAAGAAAGGGCAAACCCCTTTAGTATCTTTGCCAAGAAAACCCCAATTTGGGATGCTGATAGGGTACAGCTTGTAGGGGAAATATATCAGTGATCCTGAGGTCCCCTGACCTTAGAGTACTATAATTTTAACAATCTTTGTGTTAATGATTCTAAAGTTTTCTGGCTTTAGGATAATCCTACAAACATTTGCTAGTCAGTGATAATCAAG
This sequence comes from Myrmecobius fasciatus, assembly GCA_023553655.1. Taxonomy (NCBI): domain Eukaryota; kingdom Metazoa; phylum Chordata; class Mammalia; order Dasyuromorphia; family Myrmecobiidae; genus Myrmecobius; species Myrmecobius fasciatus. The sequence goes on along the minus strand of JAJPUD010006675.1, from coordinate 34,643 downwards.
TTCCTGAGACAATAGTGAATAGACCACCCCTCAAAACTTACCTGTAAATCATAAAATTAGCAAATAAGTAACATGAAGTTCTGGTCTCTCTAACTTTGTCCTATAAATTTGTCTTCTTTCTCTTGGTTCTTTGTAAATCCTTTTGGAACTTAGCCCGATTCAATTGGCGTTACAATTACCATAAACTTTGCTTCTTGACTTGGAGATGGGTTTAAGCCTGCAAATGCTTTTGAGATACCTCATGACACCAGTCTGTGACCCCAACATTTTGGGGTCTTTTGAATCTCAACAACATGAAGAGTGGGACATGACTGAACAGCAACAAAATTATTATTATTGTTTATTAAGTGCCCCTTGAAGGCAAGGATTGTGTCTTTTTAAAAAAATCCTTATCATCTAGCAATAATGAGTGTATATGTGTGCAAGGTGGAAAGGATTTCTTACTCCTCCGCCCCCTTCCTCAATCACAAATGACCAAGTATTAACATTTTTTTAAAAAGTGTGAACATTTCTCTGATAGAATTTAGGGTACATGCCCCTGGAAACATTTAAACAGCTAGGGCTGGAGTCAGTCAGTGGTAAGTCAGATTCCAGCAGTGTGGGAGTCAGATCACAGTAGAAAGTTGCTGTAGAATATGGGCAGATACCACTTCCCCACACCCTTCCCCCATTATGGTATCAACAGAGCCTCTTGCTCATTAGGAGACACTCTATTTAGTAGCTGGACAGTCATCTGGGAGGCATGCAGTAAGAAGCAGAGACATCCACTCTTCAAACATACAGGGATCCAAAAGAGCTAGTGACTTGCAGAGTGGGACATTTGGCAGCAGAAAAGAGAGCAGCTCAAGAGAGCTTGCCCTGGCAGTTGAGAATCACTCTGCAGAAAAGAGCAGCCCCGGGCAAGCTAGCTGAGTAACTGGGCAAGCAGAGATGCTGAGTTCAAATTGTGGTTGGGATGCCTTTATAAACACGCTACAAGAAAAGAAAAGAAGCCCAGAAGTATTGCAGTTGTGAGTTGCCATGGTGACAGGTTCATTACATGTGTCCCTCACCACTTTGATATGTTCGTGTCTATTGTTCACGTAGATATTGTGGATATTTGTGGGACTTTGATGGGAAGAACATTTTATAGTTCCTCTTTTTATTATGCTCTCTTAATTGTGTCCATGTACTGAAGTCAATATCAGTAATGGCTCAAGAACTCATTAAGTGGTGTAACCCTTCTATAGGACTAGAATGCAAAGTATGGGAATTACCCGGAAGGCGGAGCTACCTCCTTCTTCTGTATGTACTCGTCTGTACCATTCATTTAGCATTTCGAATACGCAGCATCGTGTTCTTAGAACAGGTAGCGTTTATATGTTACTTTAAGAATTGCAAAGGTGCTTTGCAAACATTTCATTACTTTGGGAGGCCGGTGCTATTATTCTTACCCCCGTTTTACAGGTTTGGAAATTGAGGTAGATAGAGGTTGTGACTTGCTCAGCATCACTCAGTTAATAAATGTCCGGGGCTAGATTATGAACTCTGGTTTTCCCGATCCTGGGTCCAGCGTTCTAACCATTGTACCACCTGGCAGCAGCAGTTCAACTGTCCAGGGACATTAGGGAGTTTCTATAGTTTTTTTTTTGGTGGGGGAAATCTAAGAACAAGATCACTTACAAGGCCCCCATCACCCTGCAGTAAGACCAGTTAGAACTTTCCACGGAATCTAGCTCTCCTGGTAGTCCCGCCCACTCGAGTGTGCGACTGGCGGATCCCCAAGCTCCGCCCCATGATAGACACCGGAGCTCCGGATTTGGGAAGGCAGGCAAGGCGGGCGCTTCGGCCATCCCGAACTTTCATTGGTCGGATGCTGCGGCCAAGCGGGTAAATTCTGCATGGCAATTGGTTCAGGGACCTGAAAGGGGGTGGGACACGCTTGCATTTTAAGGGCGGGTCTAGATGCAATGCGCCGGCGCGTCGCTGGGGACGCCGGCCGAGACTCCTAGTCCGGGTTGCGACCCGTGTGGCCCCGCCCACGGGGCTCTTTGTCAGTTAACTGTCCGGTTCTGGAAGGAGGGTTGCGGCCCGGTGGCAGCGGGGGCGGCGGAGACATGCCCGTGCGCTTCAAGGTGAGGTCCGGGGGCTGAGGGCTTCGGACGCGGGGCCTGCTAGGGAGTTCAGCGTCTCAGGTGCCTCGGGCGCCAGCGCCCCATTTTGCAGACGGGGAAACTGAAGCCCTGAGATGACGCCAGATGTGTTCTTGATCTTGCAGCCGGCCAGTGACAGAGCCTGGGTTAGATCCCGGGGTTCCTCTGCTTCCCCGCCCCTCCATGCTCGGCCTTCAATTATTCAAGTATTCAAACTTCTCTAGGAAGATGCTTCAGAGTTACTGCGTAAAGCAATTACTGTTTTTTTTATTTTTTTATTTTTTAGGGGGGGGTTGTGTATGTATGTGTGTGACGTGATAAAGTAGAGAGAACATATGTAATTAAAAATAGGTGTGTAGGCAGGGTGTCCCAAAAGTCGGAGTCCGACTTTTGAGACACCTTGTGATAATTATTATTATATTAATAAGTAACATTAAGTATTTTGTTGCTTTTAAGCCGTGTCTGACTCTTGATCCCACTTGGAGTTTTATTGGCAAAGATACTGGAGAAATTTGTTATTTCTCTCTCGGGCTCATTTTACAGATGAGGAAATCACTGAGACAAAGAGGGTTAAATGACTTGCCCAGGGTCACACTGCTAGGAAGTGTCTGAGCCAGATCTGAACTCACGAAGATAAATTAGCCTTTCTGACATCTGCTCTGTCTACTGCGCTGCCCTGCTGTCCCCAAAATAATAGTAATTACCACTTATATAGTGTTCTGTGGTTTGCAAAAAAAAAAAGTGGTTTCCATATCTCATTTAATAACAATAAGTAACAATAATAAAATAATAATAGCTAATATTCATATTTGGGGAAGGCAGGTGCTTTGGTCCTCTCGAGCTTTCATAATAATATTGTGGGCCAGTTACTGTGCTGAATGCTTTACAATTATCTCATTTGATTTTCAGGACAACCCTGGGAGGTGTGTGCTATTATTATCCCCTTTTAACAGTTGGAGAAACTGAGGCACAGGACAAGTTAATTAACTTTCCTAGGTTCTGCTACTAAGTATCTGAGGCAGGATTCAAGAAGACTGAGGTTTTTCCCACACCAAGTCCAGTGCTGTTTATGCACTATGCCACATATATTTGTATGTCTGTATATGTATATGAATATGCATGTAGTACACAGACAATCATATATACATGTGCATACACATTCACATGTACATGTATAATGTCCCCAGAGTCTTAGTGGAGACTTCTATATAGTCTCCTTGCTGTATTTTTTGTGTGCACATGTATGCATGTATAAGTGCACACATGTGTACACACATACACACAAATGATGTCCCAAAAGTCTTAGTATAATCTCTTACACACAATGCCACCTAGCTGCATCTGTGGATAGATTGTGAGTACACACATATGTATAATCCACACATAAATTGGGTGTCCCCAAAGTCTTAATATAGTTTTTTATGCACTATGCCTATATTTGCATGTATACATATAAGTATGTGTGTAGATATATGCACACACATAAACAAAGTGTCCCCAAAAGCTTGGTGCAATCTATCTACTGTGGCTTCTAGCTTTTGTGTATATATGTATTATATACACACACGTATATATACATATACACATAAATATATGTGTATATACATATATGCACACATATATAATATGCATGTGTTTCTATAGAGAGAATATGTCCCAAATGTCTTAGTGCAGTTTAAAGTTTTAAAAAATAGTTTAATAAATAAGCTATTAAAAATTATGATTGACTAAGACTTTTGAGACATCTTGTATGCACGTTCATGTATTGGAAGTGTGTGTGTGTGTGTGTGTGTGTGTGTGTATGTATAAAGTGCTTTGCAAATTTTATAAGCACTATATAAGGTCTGGCTATTATCATTTGATATCTCAATTACTAAAATTGGGTTCTGTCATTTATATACCTTAAATAAAATAACATACTTGCCAAAACTTTTTATAGAAACCTGGTGTATTGGAGATGGTGCTGCATTCGGACTCAGAGATTGTAGGTTCTGCTATTTCTTCTGCCACTTAAGTGTATGATTTTGGGCAATCTACTTCACATCTCTAGAGCTCTGCCTCTTCATCTATAAAATAGTCCAATATGCTCTTTTCCATTCCTAAACCTGTGATCCTCTCCATTTTCATTCTTTTCAGAAATGGAGATTCATATTTTCTTTAGCATTTTGGATTTTGGGTAAAGTACTAGACCAGCTCTAGGGATCATTTGCCCTTTAAAAGGCAACTGATGAAAAAATGACCAGCCTTGTGTGACCCTGGGCAAGTCACTTAACCTCAATTGCCTCAGCAAAAAACAAAAACAAAAACAAAACAAAACAAAAACCCCCAAAAAAACAAAAAACAAAAATGACCAGCTTACCACATGGTGTGACAGAGTGTCTTATCCTTCTGCTTAGGGAAGCATGTCTTTATAGTTCTAAATCTTTGCCTTACTGCATTATGTATTACATACATCTTATCCAGTGAACACTTCCAATAAGTATTGATTAATTCAATTCAGCAAGAGTAATAAAGTTCCTATCATGTGAAAGGCACTGTAGATTTAAAGACAAAAAGAAGATATATATATATATTTTTTTCTACCCTCAGGGAACTTACTTTTTGTGTAGGGATGTCCACATACACAGAAAAATAAAATAAAGATAATCTGAGGGGGGAAAGAATAATAATATGTAGCAGACTTCCTACAGAAGACTATACTACAGCAAACCCTCAAATTAGTAAGTAAAAATAGTCTCATAGTAATGATAACCAACTGTGAAGGAAAGCATTTAACTTTCTGTCACCCAGTTATCAAAAGGAGTATTTTTTTAAAGGTTCAAAAATTTTACTTAATGGTGTTTGTTTACAAAAGTCTCAGATTGCATCAGTCCTATTCATCTTTGTGTTTTACAGGGTCTGAGTGAATACCAGAGAAATTTTCTGTGGAAAAAATCACATCTCTCAGAGATAAGTAATTCTCCAGAAAGTCAAAAAAGTCCATGGGCCGGACTTCGATCAGATCAAATAGGTAAATTTTAAAAGTGGATGACTGTTATTATTTATGGTAATTTTTTCTTACTGGGTAAAATCATATTTCAATTGACTTGGCGTTTTTTAAATTTTGAGGTCTTCCCAGAGTTCTTGTGGTTGTCTTGATTGGCATATGTGAACTTAACATATCTGATGTTGGCTTAAATTGTGTTGACTTATAAACATCGGAATACTCTGCCTTATATAGAGATGTGTGAATGTCTGCAGTACAGTAAATGGCAGATTTTTACTTGTACTCTGGCCGGTATTTTGTGTAATTTTTGCAAGTTGCTATCAGATGACATTGGTACATGAACAACTGTGAAATTGAGACATTAGAAAACAGAGTTGAACCAGGGATTTGGTGGAAGGATCTGCTGTGCTTACTTCCCCATCTTCTCAAACCCCACTTTTGCTCCTGAGGGACAGCTCTTTTCCTACACTTCACCCCTTTCTTAAGTCAGATGAGACCTTTCCCATGGGAAGAGGACAGGAATGGGAGGTGGTTTTCCTATTTGGTAGCCTGGGAAAACATGTTCTATGCTGTGTCTTATCCAATAAGGATATTATTGGATAACCTAGGGTATCAGAACAGGAGTTGGGGAAATGGAACACTTTAACAGATTAAATTAGAGAGGATTTCTGGGATCATCTGGGGCAAGGGGAGAATGATACCTATATTTCCAATCAGGGGCAGTCAGGCTTCTGTACATCTGGCAGTGTTGAGAATAGATTGCTTGTTCAAAAATAGGTATTGATTTTTTTTTTTTGCTGAGGCAATTGAAGTTAAGTGACTTGCTCACAGTCACACAGCCAGAACGTGTTAAGTATCTTGAGACCAAATTTGAACTCAGGTCCTCCTGCTTCAGGGCTGGTGCTCTATCTACTTCGCCACCTAGCTGCTCCCAAATTAGGTATTAATGCTATCTTGTCTTGGTCATACTTAAATACTTCAAAAGCTTTATGATTATTTTTGTGCTGGATACAAATGACAAATCCTCCATGCCTGATAGATGATCCAAGTTGCTATGGCCATCCTTTTTGAACTTAGGTTGGTTCTCTCAATCACTAGAGACACAATTCTTTTCAGTGCCAGAACTTAAGGCTTTTCATCTTGGTAGGTCCTGCTAGAGCTTGTTCTACCTGCAAACTTTTAGGACCTCAGATTGCCATGTTTGCCATAGTGAGGTAACAGAGAATGCTTTTTGATAAGTGTTACTTTGTGAGGCTGTTTGAAATTCTACCAGTAGAGTCTTTGGTGAATTAGCAAGCCCAAATAAATGTCCTAGAAATTCTGATCTTACTTGGGATGACAAGAGGAAACACTTTGTTAATCTACATTTTTGAATTGATTAATTTGGTCAGATTTCATTCTTAAACTGAGATGACTTCAATTAGATTTTAGTTAGAGGAGAGTATAGGGAAGGGGCAGATAATTTAGGATGATGGGATATTGTAGGAGGGGAGACAAGTTTAGTTGGGATATTATAATGAGAGGTAACTTGGACAGTGTGAATTGGCCTGGAATTGTTAAGGATCTTAGAAGTTTGGAGAAAGAAAGGTAGGAAAATGCCAAATAAAAATTCCAAGAAATTTTTGTGGGGCTGTCTGTCCTTGTGTTTTCCTTTCCTGCCAGTTCCGTTTTAAATCTTCTTTATTCTCAGAAACTTTATGGTGTTATGAGGTAAGAGTAAACTCTCCTTTCTCTGTATATTGTGGACATGACAAGCCACTTGAAAAAACTCCCTTTATGTTTCTCACTTGTCAGAGGGTGCTGCCCTTACTTAGAGACAAAGAATACTGAGCTGTCTTTTAGATGAAGAAACAGAAACTAGGTCTGGAATTTAGACATGCTCAAAGTTATATTGGTGGTAGAGATTAGATTCATCTAGCCAATTCACCATTCCCATGGGGCTTGTGCCTCTAGACCTGGGATTCTAAGGGGATACAGTAAACAGGAGATGTGCAGAGGCACTTTTGGTCTTGCATGATATTTTATGTGGTCCCTTAGGGGGAGTAATAGACACCAACTAGACCAACTAATTAACTTTTTCTCTACCATTATATTTCTATCCTCTCTTCTTTTACTTCTTGAATATTTGAAAACAGAGGATTTGGAATTAAATCCTGTGTGCTCTTGGGAAAATTATTTAATACCTATGCCAGTTTCTCCAACTATAAAATTAAGGGGTTGGATCAGATCTTTTAAGGTCTTTTCAAGTTTTAGTTTTATGATCTAAGAACTTTTCTAAGCAGAAAAATTTTCTTTATAGCTAAAGAACTTCCCACAAATTTGGACAATTTTGGTTTGTTTTGTGACTAAGATTCCCAATCTGTAAATTCTTTTTGTCCAAAAAAGTTTGCCCTATTCAAATAGATTCGTCAGATGAAATTTATTGCAATAGTGTCAACTGTTCTAGAAGATCTTTCTTTACTTAGTCTTCAGGAAATCAAGATTAATGTAGAATCTCTTTTGGGAACCTTTTCTCATCTTGGAAAATTCACTTTGCTCTGATTAGTCTACATAAGAAATCCTTTTGAAAAGATTCAAATTTGGACAGCACTAGAGCCAGTTGTTTTTATGTTTTTATTTAGTAGCCAGGAAAAACAATTAGAAACCATGGCAACAAGTTCTTCTTGATTTGTCAAGTGTATGATGCTATGACCCTGGTGCCTGTCACAACTGATTTGAACAGCATGACCCTAATTTTGTTTTTCTGAGAAGTCTTCCAGGTCTTAAATTTCTTAGGCTAGGTTTTATTTTGAAAAATCATTAGTTTTCTTAAAGACTCTTTAAAATTCAAGTCAGAAATTCAAGTCAGATGATGGATTTTAATTTGAATTTCTCCTCCTTATACAAATTTGTATCTTTATAACATTGGAACCACCATTCTAATAGAACCACCTAAGTATTATTATTATCAACTTTTTTTATAGGAATCACAAAAGAACCAAGTTTTATATCAAAGAAAAGAGTTCCTTATTATGACCCAGAAATCCCCAAATACCTTGAATGGAAGGCAGAAAATGGCCCTGAGAATGAGTTGGTTGCATTACCAGAACCTGAAGTCCCAGAAGTGCCAAAATTGCTGGAAATAAAAGAAAAAGGAGACCTGAACGAAGAAAGAATTTTAACTCCTGAGACCCCTAGAGTGCCCAAGAGGATTCGATCTCACTCTGCTGACTCCAGAGTTGAAGAGGCTGTCGACCCTGTGGATAATAATAAAGAAGCAATTTCAGATCCCACACCAACGAATGGGAATGCAGAAGCACAAAAATGTACTCAAGGTCTTTCAGAAAATATCCATAATCAGGTAAGAATTTTCACTGAATTTTCTGAAAGGTAAAGAAAAAAATCTCAGCTTCATGAGACTTTACTCTGGTGTTAAAGCTATAGGGAGAGGTAGTAAACTCTGGCCTTTGGCTTAATTAGGGATCATTTCTAACTCTTGACTCTTGATTATCCATATAAACTTGGGAAATAGCACCAATGATACAAAACAGTGGGTCATCTGTTTCCGGATTTTATTCATTGCATATCAGTATCTGAATCCTGAGAGAGAGAGAGATCAAGTGAAGGCAGAAAGGGAGTAGGAGCCTCAGCCTGTAGTTGGTGAATTCAGATGCTTTGGTTTGTCCTTTAAGGGCTGACCTCTCAATAGCTCCCTTTCAGTTTCTTATCATGAACCAACAGGAAAGCAAACAGAATCTTGATTGACAAAAGTTCTGAGAGGAAGGAGGAGAGGACTGGCTAGATCTTCCAAGTATCTTTGCCAGCCTTGCTTTCTCCTGCCAAGGCCGGACTGTTGTCTCACACATAAGGAGTTTGTGGCAGCACTTGTAGGGTATCACTGTCTATTGGGTTCCTTTGCCTGTTTCCTAGCTCTCCTTCCCAGTTTCATGTCTTCAGCTGATTAGAACAGCAGAGGAGCACTAATGTTAGAGAAGAGCTCTCGGCCCCTCAAAAAAAGCAGACAAGGAGAAGGGATTCAAGAAAGGTGATGGGGAAGCTTGCTGGGCAGGGGACAGTATCCATGGTGGTGACTGAGTAAATAATGACAGCCTGGATGAGTTAATCATAACTAAAATTCTAGAATTACATTAAAAAATGTCATTAAATGTAATTGTTTAGATTTGAACAATCTTAATAGATTTAAGGAGGAAAATTAAGATTTGATTTAAATGGCAATTGTATCAGTGATGGTAATGAAAAAAAAATTCAACTTGGAAAAAACATTAAAAAAATTTTTTTTAAGCAGTTGGACAGGATTCTACGGAGGAAAGCAGGATTGCCTGTTGCTCCTATATATCATTCCCTCAGAAATTCTGAATATCAAAGACAATTTGTATGGAAGACCCCAAAGGAGAACTCCCCAGTTCTTGCAGCTGATCAGGTAGCTTGAAGGATGGGATGACAGTAACTTGTTACAATGTAGGGGTGCATGTTAATATGGGATTCTAAAAAAAACTAAAGTATAAATTAAGTAGAGTTTAGAAAAGTGAAAGTTATTTCTGGTTATTACTTCAAATTTCCCCAGAGATTTAATTTCCTTTTTCTTTTCTTTGTCAGTATATTCTGACTTCATATTCATTTTTTAACCTGCACAATTTTGTACTTCTAAAACCCCCAAGAAGTAAGAATGGAATAAAATGCTGTTGGTTGTACCTAGAGCAATGATCTTGGCAGTTATAACTATTGTGGAGTTATTAGCATTAGCTTGTTATTTTAATCATAATTGTTCAATGCAAAAAATTTAATTTATTTCAGACCTGATAACAGGTATATAAATATAATTTTTTAAACCTACTCACTGAAGTCCTAATGGATTAAATCTGCTGATTAGAAATATTATTTGAGACTTAGAAAATGAAAACTTTGCATCTATTTGGTTTCTTAGATTTTCAAGTAAATTATTTGAGTTCCATAAACTAGAGAAGAACTTGTCATAAATCTGGCAGTTACTTTTATTAGCTTATGGGCAGATGAAAGAATTGAGTTAAGTCAATGTTATTTCCTTATAATGTACAAAAGGAATCATTGCCATTGTCTTAGATATTAATTTCATCCCTTTTATTAGAGAAGAATCTAAAGGAGGTTTTTTTTTTGGACTCAAATTTAGTATTTCATTTGATGCTGTGTATCCTTTTTGGAATTCTGTATATGTATTGGAGAGCTGATAAGTGAAAGAAGCTGATAGTGAGTTTGTAAATAAGTTTTATTATGCCAAAAGCTTGTTCCTTGAAAAGATGTCTTAATTAAGTTTGTAAGTTAATTGTGGCACCTTTAGTTAAGATTATGAAGTGCCAAATCAATACAATCTTTACTTAGATTCACACTTTATCAAAAATAATGTTTAGGAAATACAAATACATAATCAAATCTCCATTTTTTATACATTGAATGTCATGCCTTCTGTGCTTGTTTGTTTGTTTTTTAATAAAAGTGCCAAATAAATACAGTCTTTATTTAGATTCACACTTACTTTATCAAAAAATAATGTTTAGGAAATACAAATAAATAGTAAAATCTCCATTTTTATACATTGAACATCGTCATGCCTTCTAAGCTTGTTTTTTTATATTGGACATTTAAACTACATAGTAAAAATGCAAGTCAGATTCTCATAGTTGCAAAAAGGGCATTAGAGGGAAAAAATATGAATTTTTTTTCTTATTTAGGTTGTTTTAAGATATAAATTTAAAAATTATAAGAGATGTTCAAGCTTATACAAGGATTTTTCCTTATCAGTTATAGTGAACAAATTATGATTTGAATGAAGATTGCTGCAGGGTTTAGAATGATGTCACAGGAAATGAAAAAAATGAAGAATGAATAAAAAAAGTACAGTTTGTAAATGGGTTAATTTTTTTTTTTAAGAAACAACATATTCTAGTGGAAAGAACCCTGAAATCCAGAAATCCAGAAATCAGGTTCTATTCTGAATTGTCATTAAATTCACTCTCATAAAATATAGGAGCCTGAAGAGACCTTAAAATTCATCTCTCTGGACCCGAGTTTCTTCTTATTTAACATATTGGGACTGAATTAGATGACTTGTCCAAGGACTAGCCATGTAAAGTGGCTCTGCCACTTTTAACTTGATGGACCTCCATTTCTTTTGTCTTCCAAAGACCTTTTCAGCCTCACACTGCTCGAATTTGTAGCCATGATCTTTTAAGTAGTTGGCATTCATTACAATTTGTTTTCATTACCTGGATTGACCCCATGTTGGATGATTAATAAATTGTGTTTAGTTGGCATTTGTTTCCTGGCTAATACTTTTTTTTTGTCTTTCAGAAGGAGTTAGCAGGCAGTAGTTCAGTTAAACAGACATTTGTTAAGATTCCAATATTGTTAATTTGGTCTTCTGTACTGGGGTACAGGGGTACTGGGGACACAAAGGCTAAATGCTTGGGGCATATAAGTCCAGATCAGGGAAGGTTTTGTGGAGGTACTTGGCACCTGGGAAAGCTGTGTGTGAGAGCTTGTGAAGAGGAAGGAGTTAAGGTGAGAGAGGTAATGCTGAGTTCCAGGGGACAGTTTGTAGGCCAATTTGACTTGAAGGTAGAGATAAGAAGGAGAAGGTGATGGGAGTGAGCTGGGGAGAAGATAGCATTAAAAAAATTGAGAAGCACTTCAAAACAAGCTAGAATTTGTGTTATTCCAGAGATAGTAGGGAGCCACTGGGAGACTTTTGAGCACAGGAGTGACATGATTAGATTTATTTTGGCAACTCAGTAAAGCATGACTTGAAAGAAGAGATTAGAAGCTGAGATAACAATTGGGAGGTTCTTGTAATATTCCAGGCACAAGATGATACAGTTCTAAATTAGGTGGCTGGCAGGTGAGTAGAAAGAAGGGATCAGAAATGAACAATATAGAAATAGAATCACAAATTTGGCAAATGACTAGGTATAAGGGATAAAAAGGAGAAAATCAGAATGACTAAAAGTGAGTAGGTGATTATTAGGGAGCTGGCATCCCTAAGAAAAGTAGAGAAGTTGGGAAGGTCAGTTTTTGGAAAATCAGTTTCTCAGTACGTTCATATTATTAAGCAGCCACTCTATCAGGCACTATGCTAGGAGTTACTAGGTATCGAGACAAAATTGAGACTCTTTGTCTTTGGCAGTTTATGTTCTACGGCAGAAATAGATAAAACATAATTATTATTGCTGTTGAATTATTTCAGTCATTTCTGATACTTCATGATCTCATTTGGGGTTTTCTTGGTAAGATACTGAAGTGTTTGGCCATTTCTTTCTTCAGCCTATTTTACATATGAGGAAACTGAGGCTAACAGGGTGGAATGACCTGCCCAGGGATAGATAGCTAGTCTCAGAGGCCAGATTTGAATTCAGGTTTTTTGACTCAAGGACCAGTGTTGTATCCATTGGGCCACCTAGCTGCCCTCATTTTGTTTTGTTCAGTTGTGTCCAACTCTTTGTGACCCAATTTATTATTTTTTTTTTGGCAAAGATACTGGAGGCAATTGACCATTTCCCTCTCCAGCTCATTTTACAGATGAGGAACAGAGGCAAACAGGGCTAAGTGACTTGCCCAGGGTCACATTGCTAGTGTATGAGGCCAAATTTGAACTCGAGTTTTTCTGACTCCAGACCTAGATCCATTGTGTCACCTTGCTGCTCATTAAAACATGATTACAGATGAATAAATGCAGGAATCGTGCGTGTGTGTGTGTGTGTGTGTGTGTGTGTGTGTGTGTGTTTGTGTGTACATTCAGATAATCTGTTAGGACCCTAACAACTGGGGCAAGTTTCTTAAAGGAGGTGACTATCCCTTTGTACTTTGAGAGGAGCCAGGAGTTCTGAGATGAGGAGGGGGAGAGCAATTCAAACCTCAGAGGTAGTGTAGGCCAAGGCACAGAAATAGGAGATCATTTGTTGTTCCAGAGAACAGTAAGCAGGCTAGTTTATTGCAGTGAGGGGGTGATGGACAGTTTAGCCACTCTGAGCAGATAGACTGGGGCCAGATTGTGAAGATAATCAAACTAAGGAGTCTGTATTTTGTTCTAGGGAGTCACACCTGTGCTTCAGAAATATCCTTTTTTAAAAAAATTATTTTAAAATTTATTTAATATTTCTTTTTCCCCAGTTACACGTAAAACATTTTTTTATAAACATTTGTTTTTAAAACTTGGAGTTCCAGATTCTCTCCCTACCTTTCCCTCAAGCCCCACATTGAGAAAGCACAAGTGAAGTTAAGCAAAATATTTCCATAGAAGTCATGTTGTGAAAGAAAAGATAGATCTTCCCCACCCTCCGCAAAAAAATAAAACTCAAAAACAAAGTTAAAAAACACTATGCTTCAATCTGTATTCAGAAATAGTCTTTTCATCTAAAAACTGTTCATATCTTTTGATCATTTATCAGTTGGGGAATTTCTGTTATTTTATAATTCCCTATAGGTTTGAGAGATGAGGCCTTTAGCAGAGAAACTTAACTCAAAGTTCTTTTCATAATTACCATGCTAATTGTATTTCCCCCATTTATTCTCTGTCCTTTCACTCTGTCCCTCCTCAAAAGCATTTTGCTTCTGACCACCCCCTTCCCCAATATCTCCTTCTATCACCCTTCCCACTTTTCTTATTCCCTTTCCTTCCTACTTTCCTGCAGGGTAAGATAGATTTCTATATCTGGTTGAGCATGTATGTTATTTATTTCTTTTAATATGAACAGCTGCAGAAAGGTAAATAAAATTGTGAAAAATGAGAACAGACCAAAAGAGATACGGGTAACTTAGGAGATACAGATTTCAGTAGAATAGTACAGTAAGAAGCCAGATTGTAAGAGGCTAAGAAATGAGGAGTAAAGGAGAGGGGAGGAGTCCATTAGGGGAGTGGGTTGAGATTATAGATAATCCTTTTTAGGAATTGGCTTGAAAAAAAGTAATTGAATTTCACAGTTAAGGGATTATTGGTAATCTTGGATAGAATTAGGAAAACCTCTTCACCCCTTCATCATTTTGGAAAGAAAAAAGCAAATACATTTTATTATCTTTCAGCATTATGGTGAAGTGCTAACAGTTCTTAGTAGTAATTATAATTTAACTGTTAATCTGAAAACAGAACAGAACAGATGTATTAACACATGCTGATCTTTGGGTTTTAGCATCTTGGCCTGTAAATGGAAGTATAAAGGACAACAAATACAGTTTTGTGTCACTTAATCTTTCATCAAGTGAGAGATAGTGAAAAGTTTGTTAGATTCTGAGTCAGGAGACCTGGGTATAGTTCCTGGCTCTGCCATTAACTAGTTGGATAACCTTAGACAAGTTATAATGCTTCTCTGATCCTCATTTTTCTCATGTTTAAGAGTTGGCTGAGTTATCTTTATGTTTCATTCTAGCTATAACATTGTTATATTTTGCTGTCTAGTCTTAAAGATCTAATTTTTCCATGGTTGATCCTTGAAAATAGAAAAAGTAACTTTTTTGTTCTTATTTTAAGGTTTTTTTTAGTAAAAATAAATCTGTTCCACCTTTCAAAGTTGATGTAACTATCCCTGAAACAGAATACAAGAGGAATTTCAAAGGTTTGTCTCCAAAGAAAGAAAGAAGATATAGGAATGATTTGAAAGAGAATGAAAATCCTGAAATTGACTCCCCTGAGAAGGTATTTATCACTTCTTTTCTTTTTAACTACCATTTTCCTTATCTTATTCTTCTTGGACATATGATGGCTTATTCTATTGGAAAAATGGTGTATTATAGCTTTCTAGGAGCCATGGGTACAGATAGAATTTAAATAAAGAAAAAAAAATTAGTCAGAGACTGCTGTCCTATTCATAATTTTTAAATTATTTAATAATTTTCCCCAATTATATTTAAAACAATTTTTACATTTGTTTTTAAAACTTTGAGTTTTAGATTCTCTCCCTTATCCCCACTACCAGTCCTCATTAAGAAAGCTCATGTGAAGTTATGTAAAATATTTTCATAAAAGTCATGTTGTGAAGGAAAACATGGATTTTTCCCCTTCCTCCAAAAAAAACCCTCAAGAAGAATGAAGTAAAATGAAAAAGAGAGAGAGTATGTTTTAATCTGTTTGCAGATACATGCTTGTTTCATTGTTTTAAGAAAAGTTATAGCAGACAAGATCTAATCCAATTGCCTCAGTGTACACATCATATATTTTCTTTGGATTATCAACAATATTAATTGCACCTTAGAGAATCTTCTCTTTTTTATACTAAATTCATAATTGATGAAAATTAAAGTGCTCAGAAATTAAAAAAGATAAACATTTTATGTGTTCTCTTTTAAATGTCAATAGTATTTGAATATGAACAAGGATTGACCTTAAATGAATTATTTAACTACTTTGAGCTTTGGTTAACTTAGTGGTAAAGTAATGTGGTTGAACTAGATTACCCTGTAGTCGCTTCTAGCCTGACTGTGGTGTTCAAGGACTTTCTATCATGAAGGCTTTCTTCTAAGAAGCAAGGAGGTTGCTGCTTGAAAGATAATGTTTTAGATTGAAAACTCTTGAAAAATAGGGGTTGTGTTATTGGCTTGTATTTCTATCACCAGTGCTTAACAATGCCCAGCATATAGTAAAGTGCTTAATAAAAGCTTTATCTGTCTGGCTTTATCTGAATTCCACATTTCATCACAGGCCCCTGCAAGCCCAACGGCTTTTCCATGGGAGAGTTACTGGGTTCTAGTTCATCAGTCAATCAAGGCAATGCAGAGTGGACAGGATGAGCGTTAACATTCCCTCCAACTTTAATTCTTTGATTATAATTCCCAATCTGTTTTAAAATACCAACATTTCTCTAATTCAAAGGAGTAGCATGGTCAAATCCCTCAAAATAATAACAATAATAATGAGGTTACCTGTTTCTCCTTGAATCTTTTCTATTTCTATTATATCTTTCTGAAGCTGACTTAAGAGATACAGTATACACAGCATTTCAGGTAGGGATATATCATGCTTTTCTAAAGGTAGAATAACATTTTTGTTTTTTATTTCCAAAGATCTCAGTATGATGCTCAATATATTACTTGCTTGGGGTTAAAGTAACATTTTTCTGAGGACACAGATGACTGTTTCTATGTCCTGAGTTAGTAGAATGATGGCAAGATACCTTTTATTATTTTTTTTATTAAAGCTTTTTATTTGTAAAACATAGGTAATTTTTCAATATTGACCCTTGTAAAGCTTTCTGTTACAAATTTTTCCCTCCTTCCCCCCACCCTCTCCCCTAGATGGCAGGAAGTCTAATACATGTTAAATTATGTTAAAATATTTGACAGATCAAATATGTATGTGTGTATGTATAATATTATACATATTATATATGTATAAATATAAATATATATTTATTTATACAGTTAGCAAGATACCTTTTAAAACCTGATTGAGGTAAATACCCAAAGGAAATACAATCATTGTAGGGTAGTAAACCTATAGACTTCATTGTCCCAAGAAGTGGTCTGGTGCTTTGTCCTTGTCCTAGGAACAAATTTCATCCTTTCCTATCAGACTTTGCATTTGCCCTTCTCCCTGTTGGGAATGCCACCTGTCTTACTTGTTTTCTAATTACTGCCTATCCTCAAGGTCTAGCTCAAATCATAGGTCATAGGATTTAGATCTATAAATGAACTCAGATTACCTGGTCCAAACCTTCTCATTTCACAAATCAGAAGATCACATATTAAAGTGACTTGTTCTAGATCCATCTCTCTTTGAGATCTTTTTAACCCATCCCATGCATTTTCTTTACTCTGAGCTCTTACAATGATTATTGGTGCTAGTTAGGAATTAATTAGCCATCATAGGTGTTCTGTTTTTATTTCAGAAAGTTATTTAAACAGCCATTATTTTACAATAGTCATTTATTAATTTTAATGATTGAAATTATATATTTCAATAATTATTAATGTTAATAACAGCAAATTGAAATAGTGATTTAAGACTTACAAAGCAGTTTCCTCATAACAACCTTGTGCTATAAGGGAATGAGTAGAATTTTCATTTTATAGTTGAGAAACTGACGATCCAAAACATTAAGTAATTTTCCATGTTCACACAGGTAATTAAAAAAATTCCATCTCTGCTTGCTGAAACCCTTCTTTTTCCTCAGTGCTCAGGTCAGTTGTTATGCAAGGCATGGTGGGGAAGATACTTCCTTATCACTCATGGAGTTTAGTCAGGCTGGGATTGAGTGGGAATATAATCTCTTAAAATGTCAGTGAATCTGGGATTTCTTTCATGCTGATATTCCTTTGAAAAGATGTAGCTCAAAACTCATTCATATCTTCTCCTCATTTGTGATTTGTCTCAGCTAACTCCTCCTCAATGTTCTGCAAGCCACCTTCTAGGTCTTATACAATTTTTTGTGCACCACTGTAGCACTAAAGACATCGAGTAACCTGTTATTCCTCAAATAATTAGCTCATCTCCTTTTCTAATTATCCATTTCCATGTTCTTGGTAATATTCGTGGACACATGTCTCCTTATTATCATGTGGGTCACTAATAATTTGTCTTCATCCTCACGGCATGTAACAAATAAATATTAAAAAGAATATAATAAGGAAAGTAACAAGTGCTCTGTGAGATTAAAAGAAGGGAAAGTAATGGGGAAATTGGAATGTTTTGTGAAGGGGATTATATCTGAACTGAATTTCAAACTTGGGGAAGGGCAGGACCATTCTAGGCCTAGAGAATAGACGTGATTAAAAACATCATACCTTCTTTTTTTTTTTTTTTTTTTCTTTGCTTTTTGCTGAGGCAATTGAGGTTAAGTGACTTGCCCAGGGTCACACAGTTAGAGAATGTTAAGTGTCTGAGACCAGATTTGAACTTAGGTCCTCCTGACTTCAGGGCTGATTCTCTATCTACTGCAACACCTAGCTGCCCCCATCATACCTTCTTTATTTCCATCTCCTAGACTTTAAGTTTCTGGACCATCTCCTCTGTGGAGAAGCTTTCTTGATTCTTTTTTCCTGGATCCCTGACTGACATTTTTGTTGCTTTCATCATCCACAAATTTTCCTTATCTTGTATTTGCTTTTCTTTGTTCTCTAAATCAGTTCTCTAAGGCTTTAAATTGTGCCACAGGTGCCGATTTGTTTTGGTAAAGGGAACTTCCTCACTGGTAGTTCCCTTAACCAGTAAAATCACAGGTTTGTTCCTCAAGATCCCTAAACCCTTATCTGTGCACTAGCTGTATCTCCTTAAAAGTCATTCAGGTTGTAAACATTTATTGAGTGCATCCCAATATCTGTAATAGATAATGGGAGTAACAAAGGCAAAAATGAAATAATCCCTCAATTTTAGAAGCTTAGATTCTTTCAGAGACTTTTATCAATGTGAATCAATACAAGGTAATTTCTAAGAGGCCCCAGGGAGGTATGAGGCTCTGGTTGCTTAGGGGATCAGAAAGATTTCCTATACAAGAAGATTGTTATGGGAGCTGAACTTTTTAAGTATGGTGAACAACTTGGGCCAGGGCACATTGAGGAAAAGGAGCAGTGAGAAAGCCCATGAGGGACTGAAAGGAAATAATGGATACTAAACCTAGAAAGGCAATGTGGAGCCAGCTTGGCAATACAAGCTTCTTGAGGGAAGGGACCTTTTGGTTTTGTTTTTGTATCCCAAGAAATAATAGTGCTTTGTATATATTTAACAAATGTCTCTTGAATTGGAAGCTGAGGATAGATATTATAGAGAGTAGTCCAGTTTGACTGGTGTGTAGTGAATATAGAAAGGTGAAGTCCCAGGCCAAGAAGTGCCAAGAGGTGGGCTTTAGACTTCCTTTGATTGGCATTCAGAGCCATTGAAGCAGTAGAATGATATGGTTAGATCCATGCCTAAGGAGTACTTTGGGAACAGGTGAAGGTGTTTGATGGTGAAGAGTAGTTAGGAAGCTAATGCAGAGGTCCAAGTTGGAGGCAACAGAGACCAATACTAGACTAGCTTGGGTCAGAGAAAGGAGATAATGTACTTGATAATTATTTGGTTATTGAAGGAGGAAGTCAAAGATTACTTTGAGGTTGGGGAGATATGTGGTGCTTTTGAAGGGGGAAAAAAAAAAGGAAGTCTCCAGCAGTTGGTTTTGAAGGAAAGATAGTTTGTTCCTTCCTAATGTTTACTTCCACTTGATACCAAACACTTAAGAACTTGCTAAATATATGGCACTGTTCTAGGGAATACAAATACAAAAAACCTTTAATCCTCTTTCTCAGGGAGGGTTTATGTTGGAGATAAGGATAAGGAGATAAAAGGTTATTTGGTTAGGAATACTGCACTAATGTCTGAGGAGGCAAGGAAGGGTTTGTAGTGGAAGCTGAGGATTGTAAGAGGGAGGAAACAGGAGAGAATTTCAAGCATATATGATACCTTACAGAGGCAGACACTGGGCAGCAGTGGCAACTACATTTTATTTGGCATGTAGAGTTTATGAAAGGAAGAAATATGAAATAAGTCTGGAAAGGTAATTGAGAACCAGATTGTTGACGGTCTTAATTGCCAGATCTGTGCCCAAGAAACTACTGGTACAGGTAGATGAGAAGAGTCTCCCTCCAAGAGAGTAGTTAGAGCTGGAAAGATATATAGGAGATTCATGTCTCCCCTCAGCAGCTGGATGGTGAGATATCTAAACAAACAGCCTGTCTTAGGATCCCAGCCCTAAGGCTGAAAAGGGCCTCCAAGGCCATCTGGTCCAACTGTTGTTTTGTAGGTGAGCAAACTGAGGCCTGGGGAGGTTTCATGGCTTGCCCAAAGTCATACAAGTACTAAGTCTTTGCAGTGGGGTTTGAATTCAGGTCATCTCATTGGAGGCAGCTGGATGGGGTAGACTACTCTTCTTGAGCTCAAATTTGGCCACAGACACTAAATAGCTGTGTGAGCCTAGGCAGGTCACTTCACCTCGTTTTAACAAGTGTGGTTACATAAAACAAATCACATATACATTAATTTTACTTGAAAATTATCTCTCCATTTTTCAGAAATCACTTTTCTTGGCAAGAGATTAGGAGTATGCTTCATCATCATTCTTTTGGTGTTATTACTGTTCATTGCATTAATCAGAGATCCTTTATCTTGTTTTCCTTTACGTTATTACAATTTTGTATTAATTGTTCTCCTTGTTTTATTTCATTCTGTTAGTTCATATGGTTGTCCTAGGTTTTTCCAGAATCCATTCATTTAATGGTTTCTTTTAAAAAGATTTTTATTTATTTTTATTAAAGCTTTTTATTTACATAACATATGTATGGGTAGTTCCTCAACATTGATCCTTACAAAGCTTTCCGTTATAAATTTTCCCCCCAGTTCCCTCCCCTCCCCTAGATGACAGGAAGTCTACTACATGTTAATTATATTAAAATACTTGACAAGTCAAATATATATATATATATATATATATATACATATTTCCATACTTATCTTGCTGTGCAAGAAAAATCTTATCTACAAGAAAAAAAAACTGAGAAAGGAAACCCAATGCAAGCAAACATCAATAGAGAGCATGAAAATGATATGTTGTAGTCCATATCTCATACCCCTCTCTCTGGGAGTATATGGCTTTCTTCACTGAACATTTGGAACTGGTTTGAGACATTTCATTGTCGAAGAGAGCCATGTCCATCAAAATGGATCATGATATAATATTGTTGTTGCCGTGTATAATGATCTGGTTCTGCTCGTTTCACTCAGCATCAGTTCATGCAAGTCTCTCCAGGCCTCTCTGAAATCATCCTGCTGGTTGTTTCTCACAGAACAATAATATTCCATAACATTCATATACCATAATTTATTCAGCCATTCTCCAATTGATGGGCATCCATCAATTGGAGAATGGCTGAATAAATT
>JAJPUD010006675.1:0-10048 GCA_023553655.1 Myrmecobius fasciatus | reverse complement strand
TTCTTTCTTTCTTTCTTTCTTTCTTTCTTTCTTTCTTCTTCCTCTTCCTCTTCCTCTTCTTTTTCCTCCTCTTCTTCCTCCTCCTCCTCCAGCAATTGGGGTTAAGTGACTTGCCCAGGGTCACACAGCTAGGAAGTGTTAAGTGTCTGAGACCAGATTTGAACTCAGGTCGTCCTGACTTCAGGGGTGGAACTCTGTGCCACTGTGCCACCTAGCTGCCCCAGTCTTAATTCTTGAATACATAAAACAAAAAAAACAAATCTATCTTCTTCATGTAGAAATATTATGATGTAAAATCTACCATTATAGAATTTTTAAATTTCTAATTAAAAAAACCTGACACTAAATTATTTCAATTTCAGAGTAGTAATAAAGAAAATTCATCAAAACAAAGGGAAGAAGAAATGGAACCAAAAGACAAAATTTCTCCCCGTAAATACCAAAGGTTTGGGCATATGTTTTGGAACAAAAATATCATGATTTTTAGACCTTGAACTTATTAGCAAAATTTATTTACTCTTGTTTTCTTTAACCTAGGAAAGCAAACACTGAATATAGAGCTAAATTTTTGTCCCCATCTCAGTATTTATACAAAGATGGTGCTTGGAAACGGGTGAGGGAAAACACGCTAAATCAGGTGAGTATTTCTAAGTTCAGGTTTTCTCTAAGGATATAGAAATGTTGCAGTCTTCCAAAGTCTCTGTGTTGGTTGATGGCATGTGGAATGAGAAGTTTAGGGGCAGCTAGGGATCTTAGTGGCTAGAGCACCATCCTCAGACACTTGAAACTTAACTAGTTGTGTGACTCTGAACAAGTCACTTAAGCTTCATCCCCTCCCCCAAAAAGTGTGTCATGTGATTGGCAGGTTTGGACACAGGGATTTAAAAATGTTCTGAAACCCTTTCAACTTCTTCCACCCTTCTAGATTCTTCCTTGTCTGAGTGAACTTAGTTTAGATAACCTGCCCCTGCAGGATAGTTAATTAATGCAGTCATTATTTGTAGAAATTCCAAAGCTCCAATCAAACTATAATTATGTCTTTTTCCCCTGAGGCAATTGAGGTTAAGTGACTTGCTCAGGGTCACACAGCTAGGGAATGTTAAGTGTCTGAGACCAGATTTGAACTTGGGTCCTCCTGACTTCAGGGCTGGTACTCTATCCACTGTGCCACCTAACTGCCCCAGTTAGGTCTTTTGTTACATGGTGATGCCCACTGGAAAAACGTCATGTTACAGTCAATAGTTGAGTTGCCAGTGGAGTTGTGAGTCTGGAGCAGGGAATAATTCTTTTGATCTGAAAAAGGAATTCATGCTGGAGATGGGTTGTAGAATTACTCTTAGAATTGGTAAGTGGCAAGAAGCCACATAGAAACTATTAGGTAAATTGTAAAACACATTAGACTATGATATCATTAGGATCGTTGAAAAATTTTAGCTCTTATAATAACTGCCTGATTTTATTTTTCCAAATACATGCAAAGATAGTTTTCAACATTCACTTTTGCAAGATCTTCCAAATTTTTCTCCCTCCCTTTCTCTCCTATCCCTAAGACAGCCAACTATCTGATATAGGTTAAATATGTAACAGTTTAGTTTAGAGCAGGAATTTATTGGCAGAGTTACCAAAATAAGTTATCATTCTCAAAAGGGAGATAATTTAGGGGAAGATTCTGTCCTGCAACAGCATATTGAAAACCAATTCCTTCTTGAAGGATGAGAAGGGACAGTTTGCCCCAGGCTTTGTGCTTTTAGTCCAGTCCCCATCCCTCTACTGTTAGAAATAGCTGGGGTCTTGAAGAAGAAGAAGGTGGCTTTCTCAGCTGGAGCTAATAAGACTTCATACTTGTAGTTGGTCCCTTAGAGTGTAAGCTTCTTGAGAGTAGAGATGTTTTATTCTTTCTATTCATATACATACTATCTAGCAAATCTTTGATGCTTAATAAATGCTTCTTGATTGATCCCAATACCCCTGTTATTATTAAAGGTTACACACAATTCTCAGGCTTGCATTTCACAAAAGAGTAATGTCTTTTTCTATTCAGATCTTCTGTTTATGTTAATTTGGATTGGGTTTAATTAAAATCAGAAATGGGGGTGAGTTGTATAGGAGGAAGGCAACTGAAATAACCTACTTATGTTATCTTATTCGAACCTCACAATAACTCTGCAAATAGTTATCCCATTTTACAGAATAGGAAAATGAGTCTGAGAGAGGCTGACTTGTATAGATGATAATGTTTTTTAAGAGTTCAGAGGAATGAGACACTTTAGGTA
This sequence comes from Myrmecobius fasciatus, assembly GCA_023553655.1. Taxonomy (NCBI): domain Eukaryota; kingdom Metazoa; phylum Chordata; class Mammalia; order Dasyuromorphia; family Myrmecobiidae; genus Myrmecobius; species Myrmecobius fasciatus. Next base: position 7,775 of record JAJPUD010006675.1, on the reverse strand, counting down.
GGATGTGTGGGTTGGGAAAGTTTTTTTTTTTTGTTTTTTTTGTTTTTTTTTGTTTTGCTTTTTTTTGCTGAGGCAATTAGGATTAAGTGACTTGCCCAGGGAATGTTAGTGTCGGAGACCAGATTTGAAATCAGGTACTCCTGACTTCAGGGCTGGTGCTCTATCTACTGCACCACCTAGCTGCCCTGGGTTGGGAAAGTTTTAAAGAAGGTTTAGGAACCTTTCCCCCTCCCTACTCTTGGCAATCTGATGAAACCTGTGGATCTTTTCTCAGAAAATTATTTTTAACTGTGTAAAATAAAATGCATAGGATTACAAAAGAAAAAAAGATTATATTGAAATATTTCTCAGAATATTTTTAAAAATCAAGGACCCCAGATTAAAAACTTCTGTTCCAAAGGTTGTAGGTTATTAACTTGAGAGAACATTTTTTATCTCTTTAGGTAAAATTAAATTAATGAGTCTATTCAGCTCCCAAATTTATATTTTCAGGAAACTTAGAGAAAGGTAATTTTTAGAGGACCAATATCTTTTATACTTCTTGGAAAGGAGATGCCCATTTTGTATTAATATAATTTATTCTTTTTTATCCTTTTAATGAAGATTTCTGAGTGGGTAGAAAAACTTGATATAATTGCTGTCAGTGGTTTTAAGAAACAAAATATTTTACTAAGAACTCTACTGACTCACTGATGAATGCAGGAAAGATTTATTTTACATTCTTGCAAGTCACATCTTTAAAACTCCAAAGGCAACATTTTATTTCCTTTTTTTTTTTTGCTTCTTGCTGAGGCAATTGGGGTTAAGTGACTTGCCCAGGGTCACACAGCTAGGAAGTGTCTGAGACCAGATTTGAACTCAGGTCCTCCTGACTTCAGGGCTGGTGCTCTAACCACTGCGCCACCTAGCTGCCCCAACATTTTATTTCCTATCTGAAAGTACAAGTCCCTCCCCTGATTGCTCATTAATGGGATGTTATAGAAGTTACACCACATGAAATTCCCACCCCTCATTTCATAGCCAGTCCCTGTCCCAAAGGAGCTTCCATTCTAGAAGGGGGGAAGAGGGTAAAAGTAACAGAGGAGGACTGAGGGCAAAAGATTCTTTTCAAATCTCAGGCCACTACCCTTCATTACAAAAGTCAGTCTCTGCCCCCAAGGAGCTTATTATTTTTTTTTTTTTTTGCTGAGGCAATTGGGGTTAAGTGACTTGCCCAAGGTCACACAGCTAGGAAGTGTTAAGTGTCTGAGACCAAATTTGAACTCAGGCCCTCCTGACTTCAGGGCTGGTGCTCTATCACCTGCGCCACTTACCTGCCTCAGCTTACATTCTTTTGGGAGAAGTTAACATCCACCCTTTATTATTCTGTGATGTCCTTGTAGGTTTTAGTTTTCTAATTTAAATTCCATTTTTTCCAATTTAATTTTCATAACTGGAAATCAAAATGCTCATCCATTTCTCACAGTGGTTATAAACATTTTAAATAAATAGTAAGTTTGATATTTGTCCCTGAGGCTGTTAAGGTGAAACAGAACAGAAAAGAAAATGAATTCTAAAAAGAATAAAGGTAGGAAAGGAGACATTTATTATTAGGCATGAGGCTATGAAGATGGAAGAAATTTTAGCTCCGTTGACTCTCATGTATAATGTAAAATGTCAGGTATTTAAGTTACATGTTTTTTATTTGCATTTAATTTTATTTTGTTCTTTTTAACTTTTTCTTTTAAACATGGATTTTTTTTCAAATTGCATTTTAACTAATTTGGTGGTTGAAAGATTAAAGCACAAACAGAAACAAATGTAGTTTATTTATATGTAATTTACATATCACATTATGTCAAAAGAATATGTTGGACAATTATGAAAATTGTTGGACTTCTTATCAGAATTTTTAGTGAAGCTTTTAATTCTTCCAATAAAATTGGCTGTGGATATAATTGAAAAGAACATAGCATTATTGCTTTCAGTTAACCTAACATTTATTAGAGCAATCACAGAATCATAGATTGTTTGAACTTGAAAGCATCTTGGTGATTCATCTATAGATGGATACTATAGTGCCTATCTCATGGGCTTGTCATTAGAGGCTTTCAAATGAAATAATGTATTTAAATAACTTTGTAAGCCTGAATACCGAGATGTCTGTGTCATTATAGTCCAATACCAAGCAAATTCTTTTTTTTAATAATAGCTTTTTATTTTTCAAAATACATGCAGATAGTTTTCAACATTCATCCTCACAAAACCTTGTGTTCCAGATTTTTCTCCCTCTTTTCACCTTCCCACTTCCTAGACAGCAAGTAATCCAATATAGGTTAAACATGTACAGTTCTTCTAAACATATTTCCACATTTATCATGCTACACAAGAAAAATCAGATCAAAAGGAAAAAAAAGCAAGCAACAATAACAAAAAAGATAAAAATATTACACTGTGATCCACATTCAGTTCCCACAGTCCTCTCTCTGGATGCAGATGGCTCTCTCCATCACAAATGTATTAGAATTGGCCTGATTTACTTAATTGATGAAAAGAGCCAAGTCTATCACAGCTGATCACATAATCTTGTCTCTGGGTACAATGTTCTTTTGGCTTTGCTCAGTTTACTTAGCATCAGTTCATGTAAGTCTCTCCAGGTCTTTCTAAAATCACCCTCCTGATCATTTCTTATAGAACAATAATATTCCATAACATTCACATGCCATAACTTATTCACCCATTTCCCAACTGAGGAGCATCCACTCATTTTCTAGTTCCTTGCCACCCCAAAAAGGGCTGCTACAAACATTTTTTGTACATATGGATCCTTAGAAAAGCAAATTCTTAAAACTGAATATGAGTTTTCTCCAGTGAGCAGAAAAACTTTCCGGGATTTTCTGTTTCCTTTGGATACGTGGATTATCTAGAGATTCCACATGATATTTATTCCTTTTCTTTCCCCAAGGCTCTGTTTCAGGGTTTTGAATATATTTCTCCAGTTGCTTTAGTAATGCAAGACTTCCTTCCTTGATTTTTAAGTTTAAATAGGTTGTTTTTTTTTTTTTAAGACTGGAATGGTAAATATAAAAATAAAGTGGTAAATGTAGTTATAAATTTCTGCACAGAAGCACCATATTATCCCATTTGGTTTTAGTGTCTTTATTCCTTTAACTTCTATTCTTTGATAAACAAAGGTAATTTTAAAGCTCTTAAAGTTTTTTTTTTTTTATTGTGGGGAAAATGTATATTTGAGACATTTATTTTAAAAATGACTCAGAATATTATTTAGTGATAAACCAACAGGTGGCAGTATGATACAAGCAATTAAAGGATTTCAAACAATTGTAAGGTTCCTAAAGTCATTTTTTATTCAAAAGGACACAACTGAAAGTTCACTGCAAATTTAATAGGAAGAACTACATTATGAACTTTTTTTTTGTTTTTTTTTTTCGCTTTTTGCTGAGGCAATTGGGGTTAAGTGACTTGCCCAGGGTCACACAGCTAGGGAATGTTAAGTGTCTGAGACCAGATTTGAACTCAGGTCCTCCTGACTTCAGGGCTGGTGCTCTATCCACTGTGCCACCTAGCTGCCCCTACATTATGAATTTTTAAAAAAGTATCATTGGCCTTTCCTTTCCTGATTTAATCCCAATTCACACACTATGAAATAGTCTTAAGAGCTCTTACACTCCAGTTCAGGAATTCAGAGAACAGATTTTTGCTCATCAGGAAGCTGATAGGGGTTGGTGTAGTGGCACCTAAAAGCTGAAGATTCTTTTTAGTAAGTGTTAAAATATGTGCTGTGTGCAATGGAGGAAGGGGATATAGAAAGGAACAAAAAGGCCCAGCTTCTTAGAATTTATCATTTAGTAGGAGGGCAGAAAGGACATTCTACTTGGGATCAGACTAGACTTTGGTACTGCTGCTGTTGGGCAAGTGACTTCACTTTCTTGAATCTCACTTTCTTTATCTATAAAATAAAGATTAATATAATCAGGACTGTTGTAAGAATAAAAAAAATCAAATGAATAATGCTTTACAAAACCCTAAATTGTTGAGAGTGGTTATTAAATGTATTAGAGATAAGATATCATACATATTGGAAATAAATGTTTTTGGCAATTGTTTACTCTGAACAGGTAGAAATGGGTAATAGTTAATAGGTGTGAAAAGAAAAGATCTTGACTAGAACAGGTGTTCTTAGTCTGGGAAAAACAGAAGGAAACAAGCATTTATTAAGTACCTATTATATAATGGACACTGGACTAAAAGATTAAAAATAGTATCTCATTTGGCCCTTATAAAAATTCTGGGAAGATAGGTGTTATTATCTCCACTCAGTTGTAGAAACTGAGAGATTTAGTGACTTGTTCAGGATCACAGGATTAATAAAGACTCTGAGGCCAAATTTGAACTTGATTTTCCACTTTCAGTGCTGTATGCATTGTACCACCTAGCTGTCTACAACCACAGGCCTTTGGGCTGTGAATTTGTTTTTTTCAATATTTTGGTAACTTTATTTCAATATAGTTTCTTTTGTAATCATATAAATCATATAATCATTAAAAACATTACTCTCAGGAATCCATAGGTTTTACCAGACTGCCAAATTAGAGTCCATGCCCCACAAAGGATTAAAAATCCTTGGGCTAGTATAATGAATTTACCAAGGAATAATATAAAGTTTTATATGAATTTAAAAGATATATTTCCCAGAGTTGAGGTAATATGTTTAGATAATAGTTTCTCTGGAAAGCAATTTGGGGGTTGAGTATCAATATGAATCAACAATGTGATGTGACCTCCTAAACCCCTCCTGTTTTGTTAGGTCATACTAATTCTGCCTAGTATTTGGGACTAGGGAGATGATAATCCGGTCATATGCTCTCCTGATTTTGACCATGTTTGGGGTAATATGTTCAGTTCTCAGAGTCACCTTTTAGGTAGAGCATGGATAAGCCTGAGAGCATCCAGAAGATCATGACCCAGAAGATGAAACACTTTTCTTCCTTTTTAAAAAAAAATAATAGTTTTTAATTTTTCAAAATACATGCAAAGATAGTTTAACATTCTCCCTTGCAAAACCTTGTGTTCCATATTTTTCTCCCTTCCCCCCTTCCCTAGATAGCAAGTAATCCAATATAGATTAAACATGTGAAGCATCTTCTTCATGCCATATATGGATTGGTTAAGAAACTGGGAATATTTATCTGTGTGAAGAGAAAATTTGGGGTCAAGATCATCCATTAAGCATTTACTAAGTACCTACTGTATGTCAGGTACTGAGCTAGGAGCTGGAGATCCAAAACCAAAAATGTCCTCAAAGAGCTTATATTTATTATGAATGTACCAAGTAAATGAAAGGTATACTTGGTAGGAGCAGGGAGAGAGACCAGCAGCTAGGAGGGTTAGCATCTCATTTTTGAGATGGCATTTGAAAAGAAAAGGAAAATAGGGTTTCTGAGATGCAGAGGTTAGGAGACAGGATATTCCCAGTATTTCATCTTGTGTGTGGGCACGGTGACAGGAGATTTTATAAGGAATAGCAAAAATGGCCAGTTTGATTGGACTATAAAGTGTGTGGAGCAGAATGAATAGTTTATAAGAATGCTGGCAGTAATTTGGACCCCTTTCATAAGGGGTTTAGAATAGTAAATAGAAGAGTTTGTATTTGATTGGAGAAGTAATGGGGTACTAGTGGTTACTAGAGCTCATTGAGACGAGGGTGACGTAGTCAGATGCCCTTCACATGAGGAATACCACTTTGGTAGCACTGAAGTGGAGGGAAGCATTCTTTACAGATATGAAAGGCTGTCATTTGGGAAAAGGATTGTTCTCTTTGGATCTTGAGGGCAGAACTGGGGGCAAGGAATCTGAGAAAAACTTATTGCTAGTTAGAATTCTCCTACAATGAATGTGTATATGTCTCAGAAGGCAGGAGTGGGGTCCACCCCATCAGAGAGCCTCATTCAAAGGCTGGTTGAGCAGTGGAGAAGGATTGTTGTAGAGAGGATTATGAATTGGACTTAATGACTTTGTATCTGAAATCTGGGGAAATTGAGAGAATAGCGTTTGGTCAATTCTATGTGTACCTAAAAGTGAGAATGATGATGTGTGACTAATTGGTTTCCAGTAATGATACAATATAATCATACTGATATATTTCAAATGTGTTTTCTATATTCCTCCTCCTAGGGTTCTCAAAACACCCTAAATTCCCTGTGGTATGCTGAGGTTGGTTACTTCTGAGTTTTTGAAAAATCTAATGCCTAGATTATTTGTGCAAGCTCAGACTGAAAATAAAATAGCCTCAAAAATTACTATATTCTTAGTTGCTACATAATCTCCCTGCCTGCTGACTGAATGACTAGCACTGTGCTTTAGCTTGACTTCTTATTTCTGCTTCAGAGTGCATATGGCCATGTGAATATGCCTAAGTTTGTTTGTTTGCTTGTTTTTTTTCCCTTCATGTTGTGGCCTGATTTGTGCTGTGGATATTCAAGATTGTCTTGTGCTTTTTGATATTTGCAACAAAATCTTAGATTTCTATGGTGATGCATGACATTTGGATTCTTCCCGTATAGGTTAAAGAACTTCGAGAGAAAGCTGAATTTTACAGGAAACGGGTACTTGGGACACATTTTTCCCGGGATCATCTGAACCAGATTCTCTCTGATAACAATTGCCTGTGGGATGTCTCTTCTGTGTCCAGCTCAGAAGGAACTATTAGTAACAACATCCGAGCCCTAGATCTTGCTGGGTGAGAGTCCCCTCCCCTTTTAAAATAGTGAAATAATTCTTAAAAAATAACGGTATAATGATAACAGAAAATGACACCTATCATTCTGACTTCTGAAATATCAATCACTAAAGTTTTGTTTAATTTTTTAGTGCACAGAATAATACTATGCATTTCTTTTTGGAATTTTTTACAATTTGAGGAGTGAATGTACTAAATGTTTCCAGAATATATGCTAAAAAGCACATTGAAAAGTGAAAATCACTCTTAAGATCTTATTGATTCCAAAGTGAATACTAATAAATATGTACTGAGGAAAAAGTATGGAAGAAGAAGGAGCAATAAATTTGGCTTTGTTTATTTTGTTTATGATTAAATTATTGTATCTGGTATGGGTGATGAAATTTTCTTCTCATGCACTGGATAAGTGCAGGATCTCTTTGCTTTATATGATTGCTGATTTAATGATGTCTTTAAGTGTTCACCCATCTAAAGGAGAATTTATCACTTCACTGGATGGAGGTTTCCTTAAAGGAGAATTTATCACTTCACTGGATGGAGGTTTCCTTATTTTCAAACATAGTTGTACTTTTAAAATGCGCACTTGTAAGTGAAGACTGAGGAACAGTGCAGATGGCCATCTAGGCCACTTGACTTGCCTGTGTGCAGTCAGCTGTCAGATGTGGGTTTTGTGGGCTTAGTGTATTTTCTTGTAATTGCAACTGCAACATGGAACATGCTTTATATCTGAATTTTGTGTAAATTCCAGATGACTACTTTCATTTACTTTTTTTTTTTTTTTGCTGAGGCAATTGGGGTTAAGTGACTTGCCCAGGATCACACAGCTAGGAAGTGTTGAATGTCTGAGACAAGATTTGAACTCGGGTCCTCCTGACTTAAGGGCTGGTGCTCTATCCACTACACCAACTAGCTGCCCCTCATTTACTATTTTTTAAAATGAACCTATTTGTATATGTTATTCCTCTTTTGTTATATCCATTGCAGTTGCATAGGACATTGCACATGCACACACATATACATATGCATATATATATAT
>JAJPUD010006674.1:35315-123865 GCA_023553655.1 Myrmecobius fasciatus | reverse complement strand
GCCTTTCTCTGATTCTTTTTTTTTTTCTTGTAGATAGGATTTTTCTTGCATAACTTCTCAAGCATTTCAACATTATTAACATGTAGTGGACTTCCTGCCATCTAGGGGAGGGGAGGGGACTGGGGGTAAAATTTGTAATGGAAAGCTTTGTAAAGATCAATGTTGGGGAACTACTCATACATATGTTATACAAATAATAAGCTTTAATAAAAAAAATAAAAAATAAATAAATTTTAAAAAAAAGTAAAAAAAAAAAAAAAAAAAAAAAAATACTCTAGACTCTCTCGGGGGGGGGGGGGGACAGCTAGTTGGTGTAGTGGACAGAGCACCAGCCCTGGTCATGAAGATCTGAGTTCAAATTTGACTTCAAACACTTACTTCCTGGCTGTGTAACCCTAGGCAAGTCACTTAATCCCAATTGCCTCAAGGTAAAAAAAAAAAAAGACTTAATTGGCACAGGGGACTAAAGGTTCAATGACTTCCTGGTTTCCTGGACATAAAAAACCACAAAGAAATCCAGAAATTCTCTGGTAGGGCAACTCAAGAAAGAGTCTTCACTCAACTGAATCAACTCAGTATAACTTCAATGAATAACAAGTTAAAAATGTTTCTCTTGTTAAGGCTAAATGAACCTCCTTTTGCTAATCACTGAATGAATGAACTATGAAAATCTCATCTTATTTCTAATATCAAAAAAAAAAAAAAACCTACCAGGGAACTGATCTGAGATAGGTCCACCTCAAAATAAATATCTGTAAAAGTCTGTAAAAAACCTGGAAAGACTTATATGAAGTGATGCTTAGTGAAGTGAGGAGAAATAAGAAAACATTGTACTCAGGTACAAGATTATATGATGATCAACTATGATATAGTTGACTCTTTGCAACAATGAGGTGATTCAAGGCAATTCCAATAGATTTGTGATGCCAGCAGCATTCAGAGAGACTGAATGTGGATCAAAGCATAGTATTTTCACCTTTTTTGATGTTATGTGCAACCAAATAGCAACCAAATATTGAAGTTTTTCAAATTGTCACGACAGAAAATACAAAAGTTTCTGCTAGGAGCAAGATAAGATCTCAGCTCAAATTAGGGAATCTCATCTAAGGGGAAATTCTTCAGTCTCCAAGGAGCCAAACTGGAAATCAGGAACATATAGAAAAGCTGATTTCCCCTATAGGTCTGCTCCTTCTCTTTCCATTTGTGTCTGTCAAAGCAGCAACACCAGCTCTATTCCTTATACAAGTATGTAGTACCGCCTCAGTATTCTCTCCACTAATCCAGAATCACATCTTCTTTTGCATATGAAGCAGCATGTAAAAGACTCCAAGCTTAGTTGGGAGCACTCACTTGATTATGTACTGATATTATGCACATACTACAGCTACATTTGTTTGTTGGTTGTAAATTGTTTTGCTATTCCTTATTTTCATATACCTTAATAATTTAAGCATCTTATTTTATAGGCTATTGACACTAAATTGGCAGAATGCAACTTTGATGTGCTTATTTGCTTGCTTTATGGTTTTGAATGTACTGTTGTGATAAAAGCAAATAACAAGTCTTGCATGTAGCTTAAACATGGAGTAACTGAAGTTACATATACTATTTAAGCATATTTCCTGTAGAGGGGATCCTGAGATAATTTACCTGGGATGCTGGAATAATTACCATTGTATTTTAAGCATTAATTTTTTGCTGCTTATGCTATATGTTTGCAAATGATAAGTATGCTATAGGTAATTTTTTAGGAATTTGCAAAATTTTCTTGGTCACTCTTGCTGGCTTTAAAGGGAAAGATAACAGAACTTTTGACCACATGCAGAGGGGTGTGATTTAAGTGTACTGGGAGGAGCAGCCTTCTCAGTAAGTTTGATTGACCAAACAGTTTAGCTGCCAAACTCTTTGGCTTCACCCACCACTTACTTTTTTGTGTTGTTTTTTATGAATTTTCAATTTTTAGCTTAGTTCCACCTCCTCTATGAAGTTTTCTCAGATCTTTCTTCAGTTGAAAGTGGTCCTTCCTCTTTATCTTTTCCTAGAGACTTGTCTGGATTTCTTTTTTATTCTTATCACATTTTTTCTTGAATTCATGCCACATCTGCCCTTCCTCCACACCTTGCAAGGAAGGATTATGTTATTCTTTCATCAATAAATTCTTAGTACCCAGATAATTTTCTTGCACAAAGCATACACACACACACACACACATATACATGCACACAAACATATATACATATATGTAGGATTATAATGATCTTTTTTTGTATTACTTATATTTCCCCCTGTTATAAATATTCTGGAATATTTATTTTTATTATTGACTTTTTTTTCCATATATATCTATATATCTCTGGATCAAAGAGTATGGCCATTTTAGTCACTTTTGACTAAATTAGTCAAATAAATCCAAAGTGCTTTACACAATATTTGCACAAATTCATAACTCCACCAACAATGTTTTATCTTGCCTACTTTTCTACAACCTCCCCAAACATAGTCTGTTTTCATCTTTTTTTTAAATCTTAAATTTTCTAGCTATGAAATGGAAGCTCAGGGTTGTTTTGGTTTGCCTTTCTCTTAATAGTAATCTGGAACATTCTATCATACATTTAATAATAATTTGCAATCCTTTTGAAAATTATTCACATCATTTGATTTCTTATCTGTCTTGGAAACACAGTAGCTTAACAAAATTAAATTGAATTTATAATGGCCAAGAGAAAGAAAATGAAACCAAAACTAAGACTATTTGAGGAGATACACTAGAGAGTCATCATATCCACCTTTGATATTGTGTAACAATTCTTCTGTTTTATGGCAATGATAAAGGAAATATGCAAGTAAAATTATTTTATAGACATACTAGTCTTAGCTTGGGTAAGAAGCATAGGTTGCAACTGGAATTGTAGATTTATTTGAGAGAGATGAATCTTTTTGTGCTTGTATTGCCTAATTTTAAAGGTTTAACCATATCAATCTTTTGTTCTGAATACTTCTTTTGTCCATCTTATTTAGTATTTATTCTGAGGTGTTCTGTTTAATCTTGAAAAGTTGGCAATCCCCAAGAACTGAGGTGGTCAGGGAAGCCACACAAATAGCTGAAGAACACAAACTATATGCAGGTTTTAGTCTAGTACTACCACCTTGTGGCTCGGCAAGGAAAGACAGAGCCCACAGTGTATGCCTTGGTGGTCTTAACTATCCACCAGAAAGGAAGGATAGTCAAACACAGAGCCAGAATTGTCAATATAGTGAAAGAAAAACAGTTCAGCCTAAGGAAAAGTTATCTTTGGAGAGGATGCAGCATATCCACCTAATGTATGACCCTTACGGTCCATCCTGGGATAGGGAATGATTCTGATACACTGAGAAGCTGAAGGAAGGACAGGATATATGGGGGTGTCCTTAAGGGCAAAGCTCTATAGTTCCTACTATATCTTTCCTTTGGGGTGTTGGGTGTATTTGGGGAAGACTAGTATCTCTGGTGTGGAGGCTGCTGAGCCTTTTACAGGGCTGCTTTCCATCTTTGGTATCCACCTGACCCACCTAACTCTCACCTGAAGCTCCAAAAAGCTGTAGCATGCACAGAAGCCACACTCCACTAAACCATTTTGGCAGATGGCCTAACCAGGTTGAGGGTAACCAAAGGGTCTCAAACACTACTGAAACAGAGGGATGTCTATTCTAGGCTTGCAAAGGCTTCCCCTGGTGGAATGGGCAGATGAATTTGTTCCAATGGCCATGAAGGCAAGATAGAGCTAGGATAGACACCGAAGACCCCAAGGTCATCCACTGCATCTTGAGTTATCACCAGTCATCTTGACTCTGTCCTGCCACTGGGCAGGTTTTAGAAGAGAGAATGAGCCTGACAACTTTGTGCACCTCTGACTCACTTAAATCCAATTTACACATGAATCAAAAGATATCAAAAGGTCAAATGGGTGGTATTTAAATTTTGTTATATACTTTTCAATTTTTACAAAATTTATATTTTGTATATACTTCAGAAACTGTTCATCAGATTAGACCAATTAATAGCTTTACCTCAAGTACATTAGTATGTCTAGTGATCTATTACACCAAGCTACTTTACCTTTTTAGCTTTCTTTTAATGGAAGGTAGCAAAACAATCATAGCAGGAAAGGGGACAGAGAAAGAGAACAGAAAGAGAAAGAGATATGTTTCCAACCCAGGTTGAAAATAATTAGAATTACAAACTGCATTTTCAAGGCCTGAATTGGATATCTCTCTGTAGGAATCTCTCAAACTCAGTTTTTTCTTCTGTGGAATGAACAATTTGTTCCAACAACCATGAAGGCAGATGAAGCAGGAGTGGAATGCTTAGAGCTTAGTAAGACACCAAAGACCCCAAGGTCATCCACTGCATCTTGAATTATCACCGGTCGTCTTGACTCTGTCCTGCCACTGAATAATAGTGGCTTTAGAAGAGAGAATGAGGCTGATGTCTTCATGCACCTCTGTCTCACCTAAATCCAATTTACCCACGAATCAAAAAACATCACCATACTTCTAACATAGTGATGTCAATTTGGTCCTCTTCCAGTACAAAGGACAACAACCAATCAACTAACCAATCTTTCCTCTGGGACAAAGCTTCCTTCACTAGTAAATCTCTTTCTTTTTTTAAAAATGTTTTCATTGAAATTAAAACTATTTATAGTCATATGAAAAGGTGCTCCAAATCACTGTTGATCAGAGAAATGCAAATCAAGACAACTCTGAGGTACCACTTCACACCTGTCTGATTGGCTAAAATGACAGGAAAAGTTAATGATGAATGTTGGAGGGGTTGTGGGAGGGCTGGGACACTGATGCATTGTTGGTGGAACTGTGAACGGATACAGCCATTCTGGAGAACAATTTGGAGCTATGCTCAAAAAGTTATCAAACTGTGCATACCCTTTGACCCAGCAACATTTCTATTGGGCTTATATCCCAAAGAAATCATAAAGAAAGGAAAAGGCCCCACATGTGCAAGAATGTTTGTGGCATGGGGCAGCTAGGTGGCGCAGTGGATAGAGCACCAGCCCTGAAGTCAGGAAGACCTGAGTTCAAATCTGGTCTCAGACACTTAACATTCCCTAGCTGTGTGACCCTGGGCAAGTCACTTAACCCCAATTGCCTCAGCAAAAAAAAGCAAAAAAAAAAAAAAAAAAAAAAAAAAGAATGTTTGTGGCAGCCCTTTTTGTAGTGGCTAGAAACTGGAAATTGAATAGATGCCCTTCAATTGGAGAATGGCTGAATAAATTATGGTATATGAATGTTATGGAATATTATTGTTCTGTAAGAAACAACCAGCAAGATGATTTCAGAGAGGCCTGGAGAGACTTACATGAACTGATGCTGAGTGAAATGAGCAGAACCAGGAGATCATTATACACGGCAACAACAGTACTATATGACGATTAATTCTGATGGACATGGCTCTCTTCAACAATGATATGTTTCAAACCACCTCCAATTGTCCACTGAAGAAAGCCATATACACCCAGAGAGAGGGATTCGAAATGTGGACCACAACATAACATTCTCATACTCCTTGATTGATGTTTGCTTACATTGTGTTTCCTTTATCTGATATATCGTTTGTGTAGATAAGATTTTTCTTGCACAACAATGATAAGTTTGGAAATATGTATACATATATTCGATTTGCCAATATTTTAACATAATTAACATGTAGTGGATATCCTGCCATCTAGGGGAGGGGTGGGGAAGTTGGGGGGAAAATTTGTAACGGAAAGCTATGTAAGGGTTATTGTTGAAGAATTACACACACATATGTTATGCAAATAAAATAAAATTTAAAAAATAAATAAATAAATAAAAAATGTTTTCATTGAACTAAATAAAAATAAGAAAAAATAAAATAGAAAAAAGAAATACAGAAATGGAAAAAAAATTGTATGCCCAGCAGAAAAATCAAGGAGGATTCAAGATATATAACAATAAATTTCCATTTCAAGAAAGCACATATAATAATAAAAGAAATTATATTCATAAGTAACCATGTTTTCTTTGTTTCCTTGTAGGTTACATAAATAAATTTCTAATCATAAGTCAGTATGCATGGTCTAACAAAGCATATTCATTTGAAAAACGTCTTATTAGAGGCAGTGGACAGTCAGGTAGTGATCCCTATCACCTCTAGATCATATATAAAATTGTTTGGTCTTCAAAGCCTTTTATAACCTTCCCTCCCTCCCTGTTTTTTTCATATCTTACAGCTCCACATATACTCCAATCATCTTGCTATCATGTTCACTCAGTTCCAATTTTTTTTATTAAAACTTTTTATTTTAAAAATATATACATAGAAAATTTTCAACATTCACCCTTGCAAAAACCTTGTGTTCCACATTTTCTCTCCCTTCTTCCCATTCCCTCCCCTAGATGGCATGTAATCCAATATATGTTAAACATGTGCAATTCTTCTATACATTTCCATAATTATTATTATGCACAAGAAAAATGAGATCAAAAAGGGAAAAAAATAAGAAACAAAACATGCAAGAAAACAATAACAACAAAAACAGTGAAAATGCTATGTTATGATCCATGCTCAGTAAGAATGATCAGGCTGCCTAGGCAGGATGGAAAAAGAAGTATGGAGATTCTAGAACATAGCTTAGAAAGGAAGGAGCTCCCAAGTTCTTCTAAATTGTCATTCAAAATCCCTATTTTCTCCTTTCTCCTCTTATCAGTATTATTATTATCAGAAATCTCTCAATCAGGATTCAACTTTCCTTCATGTATATATAGTGTCACTGAACTATCCTTTAGGGGAACACTCAAGACCTCCTAAGCAGGGTGCTATAAGTAGGTAGAGTTTCTTTTCTTTAAAAATATGCACTCTCAACTATGGGGACTGAATGTAAATCAAAGCATAGTGTTTTCATCTTTTTTGGTTGTTTGCTTGTTTTTTTTTTTTTTCTCTCATGGTTTTCTTTCCCTTTTGATCTGATTCTTCTTGTGCATAAGAAATATGGAAATGTTTAGAATTGCATGTCAACCTATATCAGATTGCTTGCTGACTTGGAGTGCAGGTGGTGGGAGAGAAAAATTTGGAATACAAGGTTCGCAAAGGTGAATGCTGGAAACATTACATATATTTGGAAAAATAAAATACTATTATAATACTATTACAAAATTTTTTATTTAAAAAAAATGAATTCTTCTGGAAAATCTGGGTCATTGAGTTAATCAAATGATAGGGCATTCAGAAGTCAAGAGGATAGGGAAGGATTTTCGTCTGATGAAATCTTTTTCCTTCCTGCCAAAACTTATTTCCTTCTATCCCAGGGATCTGTAACTCCTTTCTCCTATTCCTAATCTTAAACCTGGCACAGTGGTATATATTTCCCGTTATAAAAATTCAGTAAGCATTCCCAACTTGTGGAAGTTATGCAAACATGATTAGAGATGGATGTAGATAACTATTTATGTAACATTCCTTCACCCAATTAAGTCATTCAATCCCTCCTGGATATAAGGAAAGAAAGCACATTCCCTTACTCCTGGACAGAATGATCTTCTAACCTGCTTTCAAGTTGTCCGTCAAGGGCATTCCCACCCTATCTAACTCTGATGTTAGGGGGAGCAGGGAGATAGATATGAGATACTTTATGTTTACATATCATAGTTATACAGTAACAGAGAACTCTTTCTTTTAAATCTAAGAGGTTAGTGGGACAACTACCTGGGGTACAAAACTAGGGTTGGGGAACCATTCAAAGCAAAGTACATTTATCATGTGTCTTATTATGTTTAAGGGACAGGAACATAAGAGATTAAAAAATAAAATTTATTTAAATTTATATTTTATATATGTATGTGTGTAAATAATATATTTTTATAAATTTATTTAAATTTAAATTTAAAAATGTCTTTGCTCTAGAGGAGTTTATCATTTTACAGGGTATGAGGGCAGCGAGGTGGCGCAGGGGATAGAACACAAGTCTGGAATCCGAAAGACTCAAATTAGTGAGTGGGCCTCACAGGCTAACCAGCTGTGTGACCCTAGGTAAGTCACTTAATCCTGTTTGCCTAAATTTCCTCATTTGTAAAATGCTGAAGGAAATGGCAAACCACTCTAGTATCTTTGCCAAGAAAACCCCAAATGGGATCACAAAGAGTTGGGTGGGACTGAAAACTGACTCAATAACAGAGTATGAGAAAATAAAAGACTAAGTTCTTATTTTTAATATAGTTAAGATTTACTATTTCCTGGTGGTAGATGAGAAATACTAAAATATAATTACAGTTTGACATCTGTAGGTTGTATGTCACTTTATGAGCACACGCTATGAAACCCTTGGGGTAGCTGTGGAAATAGCAGGCCAGTTTTAAGTGATGAAGTGACTTTTGCCCATGGTCACAGAGCTAATGTTAGATGAGGTATTTAGTTTCAGGGAGAACCCTGAGGTAGCAAAATGCTAGATGACTTCTGAAATGCAATCCAGCCTTCTCTTTTCCTCCTATTCATTTCTGGGATTAGTTCAGTATCCATAAGTAAGTTCTTTCCAAAGTAAGTACCGACAAAGCAGTTCTATAAGCCAACTACAGAAGTGGAGACCAATGATCTCTTCATCTTTTGATTATACTTTTGAACATATTCCCTCAGTCTGTGTACTTATTGATAAATTATATACTACTCTATTAATAATTATGATCACTTTAGGAAAAGCATTTTGGCAGACAATAACTCAGGAGAGGACAAGAACATGAGAGTACACTATCCTCTAGGGTTCTGTGAATTGAGAGAAAATGAAATACATTTTGGAAATAGAAACAATTTGGCAAATGATTGGGTATGTGAAATAGTGGAAAATGGCAACCAGGTTTTAACCCTGGTGGTGTTCTTTACAGAAAAAGAAGGTTCAGAGAGATGGTTTGGGAATGAAAGACAATGAATTGTTAGGTGATGACAACATATTCTGTCCACTAAAACTCATTCTATCCAAGGCAAAAAGAGGAAGAAGTGCAGGGCTTTTAGTCTTCACTACACTGGAGTTTGTCATCTTAGGGACCCTGGGGGAACTTTGGTAGAAACTGCAAAGGCTTATTTAGGCTTAATAGCAGGGAAGGTTTCTGAATAAGTAGAGCTGTTCAAAAAGTGGAATTGGATACCCCGAGATGTGCAAGAATTCTTCCTTGGAGGCCTTCAGGCTGAGACTAGATCACTTTCCAGGAATGCTATATTGGGGATTCCTTTTGCACACGAGTTGAAGAGGACTGTTATCTCTTCCAACTGTCAAATTCCAGTCACAGAAGCTTATGACTTTAGGGTCTTATTAACAATTTAACTAATTCCACATATCTAATAAAGTTACCAAATGTTGCCATTTCTACCTCCACACCCACATTTTCCCTACCCCCCTCTTATCTCCACTAAGATGCCAAGATTATTTTCCTAAAATATAGGAATTATAAATCACTGACCTACTCAAAACTTTGATGGCTCCCCATCAATTCTAGAATCACATGATTTCATCTCTCTGCTAGAAAAGCATTTTTAAAATCAATTTTGTTTTCTTATGCGGTATAATTCTGAATCAAATAAAAGGCTTTGCAGTATTCTAAGGCTTGATGCAATCATGCAAATGAATCAGGTCATTCACAACACAGTAGTTGGAAGGCAGCAACAATCTTTTTTTTTTTTTTTGGCCTTGTTTGACCTTAATAGGGCGACGTTAACCAGTTCTTTCTGCCTGCATTAATCAAGTAGTTTTTGTATAATGTTAAGATCCATAGGATGTTAACCTTTCTGGGTACAGTGGGAGAAGAGGTTAATGTAGGAAAGCAAGTATGAAGGAACAACGGAAAACAAGACAATTGCTCCCCTTTTAGACTTGGGTAGTAGCATCTTTAACACGTTTTATAGGACTGTTGTAAGGTTCAAATGAAGTTAATATGTGTAAAGTGTCTTGCACTTCTAAAGTGCTTTATATTAAGTAGTCATTGGATACACTGGTTGTGTTGACACTGAGGAAGTTCCTTTGCCAAATGCTTCAGTTATAGTTCTAAGTTGCAGAGCAGAGCATTATGCACTGGCAATTTTCTAAACTAGTGACCTATTAGAATTCTAGTACAAAAATTAAAATATCAGCTAATAATAAGAATTCATCTGAAATCCAATAAATAAGGATGAGAAACCTGACTAGGAAAGCTGTCAGTTCCCTGAGGGAACTGTTCCCCTCTTACTCATGGGTTCTGGGAAAAACCTGGGTTCATGAGAGTTTCTCCCAAAGGGAAAACTTTCTATCAAGCCAACAGGACACAAGAGCCCAGCATCTAGCTAGGAAAGACAGGGAGTCGAGAGCCCATTCTTTGTTAAACAATGCCCCAAAATATCTCAAATATACATATACACAAAGCACCAAGACACAATGAGGATTTTTTCTTTATTTTTTACAAATTAAGACTTTGTAGATTTCATATATTTCTGAATCAAAAACACCTTTGTCTTCACAGTATGAGTTATAGAATGCAGCCTGAGCTGAAAACCAAGAAACTAGAAAAGAAAGTGATAGTTACAGTGATTACCGTATTAAAAATCTGTTAGGCATTCTCTTTAAAAGTAGATTTTTTTTCTTGTCATTCTTGGCACTGTTTCTAAAGAAAAACTTTTATCCCAAGCAAAAAGCACAAAAGGTGGAATTTGGCTTCAGGAGACATTAACACAGTCAAATTCTCAGCAAGGGTAGAGCAACATCAAATATGTGGACAAAAGGCTGCTGGGGGATACAACAGGGAGAAATAGTCCTACTAGGTCAGGTACCCTGGGATCAGAAGCAACTACTGAGTCAAAGGACAACAACCTACAGGAGACAGAGCTATCCTGAATGCAACAGGGTTGAGGAGCAAATGCTTCCCCAGAAACTAAGCAGTACTGTGCTGCAGGATACCAAGCTTATAATCCCAGCAGCAATGCTGTCAAACAGTACTGGCAAGGGGAAGGACAGCCAAAAACAGAAGGCCTCCAGCAATAAGCTTAAAGTAATTCAATCCCTCCTGTAGTATAGCTTCACAACTATTCTTAGAGTCATTTGGGTTGCCATCTTCATTTGTATGCCATCTGACTCTGGTTGAAAATGTGATCATTGGCATGGTGGTATCTATTAGTGTCCGCCACATACAGAGTAAGGTGGCAAAAAGCTAAGGGTTTGGTCAGGTGAGCAACATCTGCAAGGAAAAAGGTTGTCATCCCTGAACTGAATTTCTCTAAGACAGACAATAGAACAAGAGCTAGGAATCATCTGCCAAAAATTTATTTGCTGACTTAACACACTGCTTACAGATATTCAGATGGGGAATGGATTACATGGTATGGAACTTACGAAGTCTGCCTCTTAAGCAATCACAGCAGCTCTTACCTGGGAATTAAAGAGCCTTTGAATGGAAGGGGTAGTTCTACCATATTCTAGCCCACAGAGCTGTGGAGTTGTGCTGGCAGAAACAATCTCATAGAGTTTACCATGGATCTTAGCCCTTTCTGGGGCCCAACTCCAAAATTCTTTGTACATTCTAGACAGTCAACTCAGAGAGGGCTACTCAGCAACTAAGACTGAGTTATATTTCTGAGAGGAAAAATCTAGGGGGAAGTTTAGAGAATTAAACATTATCCCATTCAACATGCATAAGGTTTCTTTTAGGAGTTGTAGTTGTCTCATGTAATATTTATATACATGCATACTGAAAGCTCTCCTACTCTTAGTGGGCAGGTTCACTGAATTAAGGTGAGGGAAGGAATTAGGGGAACATCTACTGACCAAGATTTCTTAAGAATATGGGGCGGGGCAGATTGGCAGTGACTCAACAAGGCTCAGAGGAGGTACAAGTGCCTTCCACAAAGCTTCTTAAATAGAAAGACCAGTTCACTTTATTTGCACATCTGTTTAAGAAACTGGCAGAGGTTCAAGTCCAAACAGAACATAGGATCTATGGCTTTCAGAAATCTCTATTCTCCAAAGAAGCTCCTATTCAACTTGCTAAAACATATTACTGCCTGCATTTCCCACCCACAAGAATGGTTATTAAATCCAAGTAATGTTAAATGAAAAGAGGCAGCTTTGCAAAGAAAAATTTCATATCCACCAATAAAGTACTGCCATCAAAAAGAATCCTGAAACTTGCTCCTTCTACTTGGTTGCAGTTACTCTTCACATACTAGGGACTGACTGCCGAAGGACAAAGGAGATACAGAATCCCAGGGAACATGAAGCCAAACTCCAAATAAGAATCTGCTAGTCAGTTTTCTGATTAAAAAAACTCAAAACAGAGAAAACCACAAAGTACAAAAGCTTTTCTGATGCTTTTCATTATCACAGAACACGCCACCTATAATGTGTGCAAAGAGGAAATGAGAGGATGAGGAAAGGGAGCCAAAGAGGGGAAGGCTGAACAGCTGTCTTATTTCTTCTCTTTCTTCTTGTCCTAAAAGGAAAGAATCACAGAGTTAACCCAAACTACACTTACAAATCTTATGCAGAACTAATTAAGCTACCAACTTTCCTCTCTGCACCTAACTTACAGATGCTCCCGAAAGTATCAGGAAGGATAACCGCCAAATAGAGAGGTAACATATGCTCCTAGTGTTTGTTCAATATTGACTCAGGAAAAGAAAAAAAAAATCTTGATAACTTTAATAATAGTTATACTTTAGGAAAAAGATCAGAAAGAGTTCAAGAGTTCACACTCCAGTACAAATCTGATTTTCTAATATAGGAGGTTCAGTGTTTTAGTTCAATGAAAATGACAGTCCAAAACCAAAGCACATGAAGTCCTCTGAGGAAGACAAGCTACATGATGACTGTGTCTCCCTAAGCATGATGCCATCAGAGCAGCACTGATTATTGATAAAAATCTGAACTTCTTGGTCATGTTCCTTCTGTACAAACTCTGAAAAAGCTCAAGTGTAAGACAAGGCCTCAACTTTCCCAAGGTTACTTCAGTCTTGTTCAATTGTGTTTCAGTACCCAGAATGGTGGGCAAAACACCTTCACTTGCTAAATCTATTCCATTGTCACATTTTTCAGAATATATCTGATATAAAAATTACTGACTGATAAGCAAGTTTGTATGGGCTAGTCCTCCATTATTTATCAGTCACTAGCAAATGTTCTGCTAACCCATTTTCTGAAGAATTAACTATTTTCACAAACATTATAATGTTCATACCTGGACTTTCATTTCCTGTTACTGAAATGTACACTTTCTGTTCAGACTTCAGGCCATCATTATTAGAAAATGCCTCTTTTCCACCATCTGGTTCATCTCCCATACATAATAAAATACCTTTCCAGCATTACCCACTGGCCCGTAATGAATACTTTCAAAAGAAAAGTTTGCAAATGTAAATAGGGTGATGTCTCATTTAGGCATCTTAGAATATTCTTTCAGTCTTGGACAACAAAGTGGACTTACCTTTTCATTCATTGCTAAGATCATCATGAGTTTTCGGAAGAGGGTGACAAAATCCAGGAAGAGGTCAACACAATGCCTAGGAGAAAGAAACCAGGCCAAGAAGTCAATATAGTATTCTGCTTCACCCCAAAGACCACACAACAAAACAATCTTGAAACCCTTTTCCTCATAGACCTCAGTTTCTAAGATGCTCTACCAGTTAATTAATATCCTGGCCTCTCCAAGAGATGACTAAAAGCTGTGGTAATATGCCATTATTATAAATATATAAGGGTTGATCCATGCTAATTATTCCTTCTCTCACACTTCCAGTTCTAATTCAGCTCTGAAAAATCAGTGCTATTAGAGCACCAGCCCTGAAGTCAGGAGGACCTGAGTTCAAATCTGGTCTCAGACACTTAACATTCCCTAGCTGTGTGACCCTGGGCAAGTCACTTAACCTCAATTGCCTCAGCAAAAGCAAAAAGAAAAAAAGAAAGAAAGAAAAAGAGAAGTCATTGCTACTTTGAGGGTTTAAACATATTCTAATCCAGATGAAAGCCAGGTTAGATTTAAGTATATTCAAAGAGTCCAGATCCTCTTAGAGGAAGGGAAAGGACACACAAAATGAATGTCAATCATTCCCCTCACCCCTTATATTAATTAAAATGACAACTCAGGTTAATTTCCTCACACTTACCAGATGTAATCCTTATCTCCATTTTCAGCTTTTTCAATTATGAGTTGAGTATCAAAAAGGACAAAGCCACACATGACCACTAGTCCCACATACAGATTTGCCTAATGGAAAAGGAATGGGAACAATGCTTAATTGAAGACACTTTAAAAAAGAGAGAAGCATAAGAGAATTTAGAAACTTTTTACCTGATATGGTATGTACTACTGAAGCTTTCCCTAGAGCATATGGACTTATTTATTTATGACTTTAGACCACTGGAAGAAACCTTCAACAATAACTAAGAAATGCTAATATTTCTAACAAATGCCAATATCAAGGGACACAGAAACCTGCAAAATAGATTATGATCTTTTGGGGGCATAATTCTGTAAACTTAATTAGATCAATGAAATAAAAGAATAGCTTATTTATTCCTAAGGTCCTTACAACTCTAGCATTCAACAAATCATTTGAATCTCTAAAAGATATTTAACTTATAGAGAATTATGCTGGTGATCATAAAGATATAGTTCAAATAAAATTAAATACTTAAATGCCAAGAGCAATGCCTCTGGGACTAGGAAGAATACAAAAATAAAAACAGTACTCCCTGCTCTAAAAAGACTTTACAATTTAATAGGGATTATAGTTTGAAAAGACTATTGTCTGGCTTACTGGAGAATAAAAGAATAAACTAATACTCTGTTATTCCTAAAAGATAATATTCAGTTATTTTATTTCACATGTAAATGATTTACCTGAAAGAGCCAAAAAGATCCAAAGAAGAGGTTCCCAAGGGAGGAAAACAGCATCAGGCTCATGGCTGACATCAAAATACCTACAAGTGGTATGAAAGCTACTTTTGAGAAAAGCCAGAACATCCCCTCCTTTTCTAACAGTGAAAGCACAAGACAGCTTCTGAGCCAAACCCAATTAAGAATCTTCAACAAATGAAAAAAGTAGGGGAGAGGGGATTTGTCTTAACGAGGCCTCAATACAGAGTAAGGGAAAAATTCCCAATTTTTTTTAGTTTCCCCTTACCTCCTAGGAAGAGGTAGCTGCGACGCCTAGCATAGAGTGCACTCAAGGTGAAACAGCTGAAAATCATTGCTGTGCCAAGGAAGGATGTGGGAATGATGCTACAAAAGAAAAGGGTGAGTTTGAAGATGGCCAGATTGGTAGTGGGCACATAAAGGCTAACAGATTCTAAAAAATTCTAATGTCATTTACCTGGGGTTGATGGCAATGCATAAATCCAAGGCAGGGCCCAAACCAACTCCTAAAAAACAAACAAACAAACAAACAAATAAAAAAAAAACAAACACTCCACAATCCATTATTAACCATTAGCTATTGAAAAAGGCGCCTTTCACCCACAGGAATAATTCCCACTAGGAGATAAAGGAATACATTTATTTATGGCTTTAGCTCATTGGAAGAAACCCTCAACAATAACTAAAAAAATGCTAATTCCTTAAAGACTTATCTCTCACTTCCTTGGTTAGATTTTTATTTCAATAATGTTTTGGGGGACTGATTTGACTAGACACAGATTGACTTCCAAACAACTTGGAGCTACAATGTTCAACAATGGGAGAGAGGAAGCAGGTGGGAGAATTTTTAAAATCTAATTTATAAATCTTTAAAATATCTAAATAGGGCTTATAAGAAGGTAAACTAAGTTTCAGGCATGATAACTCTCATTCATATATCAGTTTACAGTTAAAAAACTGTTTCTCTTATCTCATTTGATCTTTGAAAAAACCCTATGAATTAAGACATAAGTAGCCCCATTTTATGAATAAGTGCACAGATTCAGAAAGGTTAAATAATTTGCTTACAATCACATAGCTATTAAATGGTAGAAACTAGGAGCAGAACTTGGGATTCTTTCAATTCCATGTTTCTTTCTCTTTGGGCAAAAGAAATAGTTAAACAAAGGACGAACCTTACAGTCAGAAAATTGGTTTCCTCTGTGGCAAAAATGGCCAGCTAGTTCTATTTAGTGCTGTTCTTATGAATGGCAAGGATCATATCCTGGCTCTAGATCATTCGAGGAGGGAACAGAATATACACATCTCAGAGCATTTTAACATTTTAATGGGATATTAAAAATATATCTTCTCAGGCTGAATTCAGCACTTACCTGTAAGGAAAGCAAATGCAGTCAAAAGTCCCAGTCTCTTCTGCTCAGTTTCATGACTGTGTGGTGTTGCCATCAGCCATATCATCAATCCCAAAGAACCCAAGGCCGAGAGCAAGCCAGCCTATCAGAATCAAACAGACAATCAAGTACTTGCAGGTCAAGAAGAGTCCAAAAGCTCATAAAGTTAATATACTCATGTCATTCTTGTAATAAATGCCCAAGTAGGAAGAGCCTATAGAATCTGCCTTTTCTGGTTTCCAACTCTTTCTTTCCCCAGCTTCTACTGGCTCTTTCCATGGATAAATGGGAAATATTCAAGAACCTTGCCCTGAAAACTATTATTCCTGGAACACAAAAATAATTTATAGGACATTTTTCACAAAACTCTTGACAATGTGGAAATTTCTGCTCATTTGTAGCAAGATATAATAATCTTATTACTTTGCATTTTCCTATCAAAGACAGAGTTAAGCTAAAGCAAGTTCATTATTAATTATAATTCACATAGAGAAATCTTATGACACTTTTATAAATCCTTCCTCACAACAGACCTATTAAGTTAGATATAAAGTTATCTTCATTTTACTCATGAGAAATCCAGATCTAGATTTCCAAGTCAAGCCTCTGAACTCATGGATTGTTGCCTGGCACCAACTGACTTTTACCCTATCCCTATGTCTACAACTCAAATGTTCTATTATTTCACCATGATGTCTTGGGCAGAGAAAGTACAGGTGGGAGAAAGAAAAAAACAACAAAAATGCTACATATTAAAGAGAATCTCAGCAAGTAGCTATCTTAAGATAGGAACAACAGAGCATTCTCTGCTAAAGAGTCAAGGCATTCTGGTTTTGGTATATACTTGAAATAGTTGAGACCTGCATTAAGCAAGTTCCTTAAAATCTAAAGGAATTAAGTGAGTCAATTGTTCTTACCTGAATGAAATGGGTAACCACATGGACATAGGCCCCTGCAGCTGCCACAAACATGCAGAGAGCAAAGCTGGCATAGACTTTCTTCAGGTGCTGTTGTGTAGAAGGTGTGCTAAATGATAATGAAAATAAGTTGTTACTTAGGAACTATGGTTATTCTTGAATTAATAAATCAAAAAGGAGGGGAAATCTTGAAAAATCAGTCTATTTCTCCTCCATGTAAAAATTCCTTATGTTCTAAAAGTTATAACACAAGTATTTTGAACTGTTATCAGGAAAACACAATATATTAAGACATTTCAAAATAATGGAAACACAGCAATGGCTTGTGTTGGGAAAAGCCAAATCATCTAACATCTGAAAAACTGGTTATTTATGATATACAAATGATGAGGGGCATCAAAACTAAAATAGTTAAAAGACTTTCTAATGATTATGCAACAATGCTAGGAATCTTGGGTCCTTTGATTCCTGAAAAGATTTACTAGTTTGTCTGTTATCCATACACATGAAGTTAATGGACAAGTATTTAAAAGGAAAAAAAAAAAAAAAAGCATCAAGGTTATTAAAACACTTACATGTGGGAAAATTTTAAGAGTGCGTCAAAGTTGATCTTCCGATCAAACATGTTCATGATGCCGGAGTCTAAAGGACACAGCCTTCACTCTGTAGGACCAAAAGAGCAAAAAAGAAAAAAGTTTAAGGAATATAAAGATACATAAGACATGGATTCTTCATTTAATACTTTCTCAAAGAACAGTCCACTGATTTTTCAAAAGAACAATAAATTGTTCCAGGAAATTCTGTTAGTGATCTATGGTCAATTCCTAGAATATAAAAATGTTTCTGCCATTTTTGTTTCCAGGTGCTAGAGAATTTGAGTTTCATTAAAGGTGAAGAATATAGTGAACCTGAAAAACTGAAAAAGAATGACAATAGATCTAAACAATGAATTATCACTTATATTTTTAAAATATTTATAAATTTTCAGCCATTTTAGCAAGCTACATATAAACTTAAAGCATTTGTATACTTCAAATCAACTTGTCACCTTGAAGATACAATGATTTCTCAACTCTAATATGAAATATTACAAATTACAAAAATGTCACAAGAGGCAAGAAATCCTTAAGTTCCTCCTCCAAAAATGAAACTATGTAAGGCACTTAGGAAGGAAACATAATTACTAACTAGAACATTTACAAGACATCAGGACTAACACATTATTGCAATAAAAAACACACCCTGGGATTTTTAATTCCATCAAATCTGGCTCTTCAGCTTTAAAGATACTTTCTTAATAATTCAGCTCTCAAAACAGGATAATATTATTGAATCCATGCTATAATAATGAATGGTCCACCTCACATTAACTCTGTCTCCCAAATTTGACTCAATCTAAGACAGATGAAAAAAGTGACTAGGTTGGTGTCATATGGCTTGGGGGATTATCAAACCCCAGCTCCTCCAAATCCTTTTCCAAGTATGTGACCTTGAGCATTTTCATCTATAAAATAAGAGTAATTAATCTAAATGACCTGTTAAGACTCCTTTCAGTTTTAAAATCAATGTCTTTATTAAGTAAAAAAAAAATATGCAAACATGTTGTTTATAAGGTAAATATATATATATATATAATGTATAAATAAAGAATATAAGATAAAATATACTTCAAAATATATATTTTGATCAACACCTAGGACTACCTCTACCACAATTTAAGGCAACAAGTGTTGAAAAGTACAAAGTCACTAACCAAGGCTTGGGCTAACATTTCCCTTAATAAAAGGCTTTTGAAACAAGAAGAAAGGAAAACATCCACCACATCGGTTTTTCTTAGGACTCCTGGACCTGTTAGTCAACAATGTTTTGTGCAGGGCACATAGCACAATCACTTCTAGTTCTCTCTCTTGCCCCTTTTGTTCTGCTAATTATCTCAACCCACCTTAATGCTTTTGTTTGATCAAAATCCTTCAGAGCAGGAGATACTCTGCTAGCTGCAGAGTCTACTAACGCTGTTGCTCTTAACTCTTCGTCATGTGACTCTGGTTTTTCTTGATCTAGATGGTGCAATTATTGCAGGCTATTGCAAGCTAAGCATGACCTTCCATAACCATGATGAGTAAGTTCCCTGAGGAGCTCTCTTACAGGATGGCATAATCCAGCATCTGGAAAGTGTCATTAATTCTCTTAATGATATCCCTAGACAGAATTTAGGATTCTGAAACAGCTTCCAAAACCATGTATTATAGTTTCAATGCAAATTCCTAATTTAAGGGAAATTATTTTTTGCTTCCAGTTTCAAGGTATACTTTAGAAAGGGGGGAAGGGAGGAAGGGATCAAAATTCTAGTGAACTGGGGCATCGAGGTGGTGCAGTGGATAGAGCAGCAGGCCTGAAGTCAGGAGGACTTGAGTTCAATCTGGCTTCAGACACTTAACACCTCCTAGCTGTGTGACTCTGGGCAAGTCACTTAACCCCAATTGTCTCAGCAAAAACAAAACAAAACAAATTCTAGTGAACTCGGGGCAGCTAGGTGGTGCAGTGGTTAGAGCACCAGCCTTGAAGTCTGGAAGGCCTGAGTTCAAATCTGGTCTCAGACACTTCCTAGCTGTGTGACCCTGGGCAAGTCACTTAACCCCAATTGCCTCAGCAAAAAGCAAAAAGAAAAAAAAAATTCTAGTGAACTCTTTTCTGTGGCTACCTTGTCTGTATAACACAGAGTGTCATGGGAAAAAAGAGCCATGGTTAGCAAGAATTTCTTTTTGAGACAAAATTTCTGGTGTACCACTTTAGACTCTGCCTGATTTCCTTAGAAATAAGGACTGAAACACCTAGACTCCCCTCTAAAATTTCAATGGAATAAGTTACCCAGTTTGTTCCAAATTTGTTCCAATAGAGACTGGACCTATGATTTAATTGGTATAGGCAAATCTCAGGTGAGGGAAATTGTGGTGCTAATGCATGTACTTAGTCTGTAACTTTTGGTCTTAAAGAGCTGCTTAGAACACTAACAGGTTAGGTGATTTAGTCAAGGTCAGACAAACAAAACGTGTTGAATAATCAGATCTTCCTGGCTTCCAGGCCAGCTCTCTATCCACTATACCACTATACCTCTTAACAAGATTAACTCTTTTTAAAAGCTCTATCAATGGAATACTGGACTCAATATTTAGTGATCATTGTTATGTAAACTCTGGTTCAGACTAAATCATTTTATGTCTCAAAAGGGGGACTGGAGGGAAAGGAACATGAGGCAAAAAATGTCAAATGCCCAAAAACATAACATGTATAGTCTTTCCAATGTTAAAAACAAATTTGTTTTTAGGATTTCACCAAACATTTAGGAAATCTACATACCTTTTATTTAACAAAGCATGGTTCCAAACTCAAGTGAAAAATTCTTCCCAAATTTCTGTTTATAATTTCACTTTATATCTTCATCCTTATAAAATACAGGAACTCTGAAATTTGTTAGGAACCATTCCAAATATATAGAATTCCAAAATTCTACTAAAGCATTTTGTGAACTATGTAGATTTCTTTCTAGCAAATTCAGATGAAAATAGTAAGAGCTTACAGGGAAAGGAACTCATGGTTATAGGGCGAAATATTACTGTGAGCAAGAGACACAAAAAAAAAATTCCATTCAAAATAACTGTTCATAGTATAAAATATTTGGGAATCGATCTGCCAAGGAAGAGTCAGAAACTATATGAACTAAACTACAAAGCACTTGCCACATAAATAAAATCAGACCTCTTCAATTGGAAAAACATTAAATGCTCATGGGGTAGGCCCAGTGAATATAATAAAAATGACGATACTACCCAAACTAATTAATTTAATTAATTAATTTAGTGCCATACCAATCAAACTCCCAAGAAATTATTTTACAGTTCTAGAAATATTACTGTGGTCTATTTTTTACTTTGGGAGAAAAACATCTTTCTCGGTACAGTCTGTGATTTGTTAAAACCTTTGTTACATTGTTCTGTGTGCCTTTCCAACTCATTTGTCTTGCAATGTAAAATCTTAATAATAATTACTCATATGCAATATTTGGCTATGTTAAAATTTATAAAGTACTTCTCTCATAGCAAAACTGTTGTGATTAAGTAGCATACTGTATTATTTTATGAATAGGGTTGTCTTTTTAAAATGAATTTATTAGTCTTACCCAAATGCCTAACACAATGACAGGAAGAACCCAAGAGATCCTAGGTGCCATAAAAAACAAATTATCCATTTATAGTAACTGCTCAAATAATAGACAATGATGAAGAGTACAGTGACAGTACTACCTACCATAGATTAAATTATATTTTGTTTTTTTACAAAGAAACCTTTGTTTTGAAGAAACTAAGAAAGAAAGCAGGAGCCATCCTGGTATATGTACATTTAATGATTCCCATACCAAAAAAAGAGTAAATACTTTCACTAAAGATGAACTTGGGAGGTATTTATAAAGTTGATAATCCAATCACTTTAAACACTGTTACTACCAAACAATAGGAGAATAAACTGGAAACTAAAAGAACTATGTGCTCAAAATACAAATTCAAGGTGGGAAAAAAAGTTGTTTGAGTTTTGATTTTTCACAATTTCTTAGTTATTAGTGTTAATATATAATATATTTATATTCAATTTTATGAAGCTATTTGTATTTTTATTAAAAATGTTTCTATGGGGCAGCTAGATGGTGAAGTGAATAGAGCACCAGCCCTTTAGTCAGGAAGACCTGAGTTCAAATTTAGTCTTAGTTACATAACATGTCCTAGCTGTGTGACCCTGGGCAAGTCACTTAACCCCATCTGCCTCAGGGGGAAAAAGTTTCTATAAATAACCCTTTTAAAGGCCTGGTTTTAGTTTTAAAAAGAATATTCTAGACCTCACTTGCATATTCAACATTACATTCTTATAAGAGATTAATATGTGGCTTCCTCAAGTGTTTAGAAAAAAAAGTGTAGGACTAGATGACTTCTAGGACTTTTATAACTACTACTTCTTCAACACTTTTTATTCCAATAACCATGTGACAAATACTATACTTTCTGTAACAAAATGTGAATGAGTGACTAAAGAATCTAAGAGTTGAGAACTCAATGCTACCTAGCCATCTCTTTTAAAGAATGTAGCTTATTTTTAATACAACTATAGTAGAGTTATGCTTTAGACTAAGGAATAGCTATCAGGACAAACTGTGAAGTCCCTGAATCAGCCAAGAAACCAATGTGTTCTCAGATCAAGGACAAATCACAACTGCTCTAGGTTCTGTTGAGCTCAAATATGGTCAAGTACATGAGGTTGACCCCAAGGTTGACCAACAGCCTCTGGGGAAGGAATTTAAGTTGGACAGGCATCTTTCTCAATAAATTCTTTCAAGTAATCCCAATCGTTAACCGAACCTCCCCATAATAATAACTATAATATTAAATTCGGTTTCATATGCCAATCTTCTTTTTCTGTTCTTTATGTGAGAAATGATAAATTTTTTTGATGCTTGTCAAAGTATATAATTAAAAAAAGGAAATTTAAAATAAACAACCACAATAATCACTGCCCCACCAAAGAACAGCAAAATTTCTTAAAGAGCCGGAACAGTACTCTAAAGATTCTATGACCAGTAATATAACTGATCTAGGTCTCCACACTCACATCTCTACTCTCATTTTAGGTCAATGCTTTGGTTTATACAAGAATACTCTTAAAGGCTTAATTTAGTCAAATACTTGGAGGGGAGAGGGGGAGCCAGGACAACAGACTCAAAGCAAGTTTACAAACATCCTGAATATGGCCTTTGGAGCACCAGGGCTGTTTTTATTGAAGCTGACCACTTAGAATTGTCCAGAGGTTGTCTATTATCTATTAAACAATTCCTCTCTCACCTCTTGGCATTAGCTTACAAAGAAAAAAGTAAAAATTTAAAAGCTAGGTGGGAAGGTCACAAAAGTAGCTAAAATATTGTCACAAAACTTTCACCCACTTTCATATTTTCTACCAAAATGGAAATAGAAGAAAAAAATTTTCAGAGAAAGAACTATTATTTCTGTTGAAAATGGAATTTTAAAATTCACATATATAAGACTGGCATATAGAAGGTTCTTAATA
Source organism: Myrmecobius fasciatus (assembly GCA_023553655.1). Taxonomy (NCBI): domain Eukaryota; kingdom Metazoa; phylum Chordata; class Mammalia; order Dasyuromorphia; family Myrmecobiidae; genus Myrmecobius; species Myrmecobius fasciatus. The sequence continues at coordinate 100,569 of JAJPUD010006674.1, read as the reverse complement.
GATGTTTATTGATAGACGAGCTCATGATTTGATCACTACAAGGAACTAACTTGTTCTAACAGCAGACTAACACCTCTGCAATTTATAATTCTCTGCAATTTATAATCTCAAGAGTTGCCTGGGGCAGTGAAGGATTAGTGATTTACTCAGAATCATAAACCAATGTTACAAATGGCACTTGAACCCAGGTTTTCCCCCAGCTCTATCCACTACACTAAGCTGGCACTGTCCTCTCATCCCCCACTCCCAATAGTCCCTCCTCTCATTTTTCACAGACACTTTTCAATGATTAATCTGCATTACTTCTACACCTAACAGTTTTACCCAGAGGGAGAATAATCCCCTTGTGTGGTTTATGAAATAAAGTGAAACTCTTCAGGTTCTTTCTATAGTAGGGATGCAGGCTGTCATATCAATAGGTTAAGGAAAATAGAATGGGTCTTAGCTGATAAACAACGCTGATTGTTTGAAAATAAACAATTTTAACTTTCTAAATGGACACCTATCAATAAATGAGAATCTAAAATAAAACTACATTTAAAAAACAAAACAAAACAAACAAGCAAGCAAAAAAACTTGTTGGCAAATTTCAGGAAAATCTGACATTTCGATTCATTTCCCTTTTATTAACAGTTGACATGTAGCTTCCTTCCAGCTCTGGAATTTTAAAAGTTTTCTAAGCACTTTCCATATATCATCATATTTATTACAATCACAATTGTCTCAGTTCTACAGATGAACAAAATAATACCAAGCAAGAAATGACTTGTCAGTGGTGACACCAAAGAAGTGTAAGAAGTAGGATTTGAACCCTGGTCTCTTCTGATTCAATCACATTTGGGAAATCATTGTCATTTCCCAATAACCCCATCAATTCCAAAAGAATCTTCCCTTGCAAAAAAATTACAATCAAGTAAAACTAATTAATAATATAGTGACAGTGTCTAAAATGTACATCTCATTTTGCCCTTTTTGTCCACTACCTTTGCCAAGAAACAAGAAACATGTTTGTTTCACTATCATGCAAAGTTCTGAAGTCATTCTAAACTGTTTTAATTTACTTTATGGTGGTCATTAAATAAACTGCTTTCCTGGTTCTGTTTACTTTGTTTTGTATAAATTTATACAATTCTTTCTAACTTTCTCTGAATTCTTCAATCTCCAATTTTTATGATATAAAATTGTATCACATTCAGAAACAATTTATTCAGCCAGTCTTCAACTGCTAAATATCCACTGTGCTTCAAAAGCCATGTTACCATAATAAGTGCTATTTATGTTTTTGTATACACAAAGAACATGACATGATCTTTTTGGGTCAAATGGGTGGTATGGTTTAGTTATATTTTTCATATACTTCAGAAACTGTTCATTGGATTACACTAATAGCTCTACCACAAGTATGTTTGGTGGTCTCATACCAAACTGCTTTACCTTTTTAGTCTTCTTTTAATGGAAGAAGATAGCAAAACAACCACAATGAAAAGCGGACAGAGAAAAAATACTCTGATAGCTTTCCAATCCAGGATGAAAATGATTAGGATTACAAACTGCATTTTCAAGGGTTGAATTGGACATCCGTCCATAGGAACCTCTCAAACTCAAATTTTTTCTTCTGTAGGATGAAGATAATTCTTATACTACCCAATTTAGTGCTGTGAGGAATGTACTTTAATGTAATCAAAGTTTTAAGAAACCTTGCAAATTGTAAACATGAGCTTCTGGCAATACATCCACAACAAAAGAAAAATAACTTGAAATAATAATTTGAAAATATTCATGAAATAATAACATCAGCTAAGAGTTATAATGTACTTATGACCATCGTTATGCTAAGTACTTTACAATTATTATCTCATTTGATCCTCATAACAAGTCTGGGAGGTAGGTTCCATTATTATCCCCATTTTACAATGAGAAAACCAAAGCAAATAGAGGTTAAGTGATTTGCCCAAAGACCAAACAGCTAAGAAGTATCTGAGGCCACATTTGAATTCAGGTCTTCCTGTCTCTAGGCCTGATACTTTAAAAAGAGACTAAAAAGTTCAAATAGCTTATAATGATACTTTTGTAGCATATGAAGTGATTTTCTCAACATAATTCTGAAGGCATTCTTCTTCTTATTATTACTACTACTATTTTACAAATTGGAAAACAGGTCATAGTGGTAAAAAATATTCAGGACTTCTGACCCTTCCCTCCCCCAAACCTAAGCTTTCCATTATGACCCTCAAATAAATCTGTTTCTAGATTCAAAGGCTGCTTGGACCACCTTTTTTATGCAATAGTTAACAATTCTGATAGTTACAAGATGAGTAACAAATTTTTTAAAAATAACCAGAAAAGGCTTTTTTTCTATCTTAAAATCAAGTGTGATTGTGTTTCAAATAGTCACTTCCTCTGCTTGATTAAATGTAGCAATTACACTATTTCAATTGAAGTACGATATCAGATAGAGAGCTTTTAAGATTTGGGGAGGGGGAATGGATCGGGGATGGGTCGATGGGTAATTGTGGGGTGGTAAACAAAGACAAGACAACACACCCTCTTTATGGTCACTAAACCTTTGCACTAACCCCTCCTGAAATCGTGACCTCAAGATGCCGGGAAGCACAAGTAAGGGAAGGTCGAGGCCTCTCACCTGTCCAAAGGTAGCCAATTGTGCTAGGTCGGGGCTGCCCTTTGGGCCCCGGGACGCTGGGCCAAGGGCCCGGTCTTCTATTTATTATCCACCTCCCGCCTCTGCAGTTGGGCTTCCAAGTTACCAAGGAAGCCTGGGTGTCACAGAGGAGGATGTGACATCACTCGCCCCTCCACCATGACAGGGCAGCTCCAGCCCGCCGGGGCTAGGCTTAAGCTGCGGCCCATAGAATCGCCTACGCCCACCCCAGCCCCTCAACACACCTCCTCACATCACGCCTCCCAGCAGCCTCCACAGCCACCGTGCCACAGAGAAGACGGCTGGGGACCCTTGGTTTCGCTTTCAGTTACCACGAACCGAGAGTGCCGCGCCCCGTCTCAAAGGGAGGACCCAAGAGGAATTCTTTCCCCCTCCCCCAATCGGCCTAAAGCTGGGCGAGGAGAGTAGAATAAAAGGGATCTTCGGGATAGGCAAGGGAATGGGCTGAGGGTGGGGGAAGGGGGCGTGTCCTTCCTTCCCCTTTCCCCATTTCTACCCCACTCAATGGCGCACGCGCAATTCCCTCGTCTTCTCCCTCCCCGAAACCGCACAGCTGGGTAGGCCTCCCGGCCGAACAGGTGGAATACATCAGCGAACCTAGGGCAAGGCTCCGAATAAAAACAAAACATAACAATTGCACCGTGGACGCCTTCACTTCTCCCCAAGAATCTCTATTTCCCTCTCAGACCACATTCAGGACTCAATTCCTCACCTGCCACTCACACCACCTACTCCTTTCAACGCCGGATGTGTTACTAATTCTCAGCTCCGCTCCAGCCCCTTTTACCCAGTTCTCCGCCCCATTCGCTAGAAGCACCGCCCCTACTCTCGCCAGGCCCCAGTCCTCATTGGTCCTCCGTCGCTCTCCTGCCTATCCAATGGCTGATCCTCCGTAAACACGTCGTAGCTAGTCAAGGCCTATTGACTGGTGCTCCGATAGAGCAAACCTTGGTTTTCAGCCAATCATCGTCGTCAAAAGCAGTTGCCGCCCTCCGACTCCTTCCGTCTCCCTTTCCCTCAGTTGACTTGATCTGCTGCAACTGACGCCACCTCTAACCAAGCAAATAGTATGGCATGTTCTAGCTGTCATGGTGTTGGAAGACGTCCTAATCCTGGAGGACGGTGCCTGGGACTTCTCTATAATTAGATACGCAAGAGCAAAAGGAATCTGCATGCAATAAAAACTATCACTTGAACCCAAGGAGTCAGAATATTCTTGTCCTAAAAGATTTATCAAGTGCCTCCATTTTTCGGGAGTGTAAGCAAAGACTGGTGTATAAGTAGCATTTTGTTTTCCATCTCACGTTTCCCGCTTGCATTGTGCCTTTCTTCATCGGCTCTCTGGCAAACAAGTCATCATCCACTTGCTAGATGAGAATTGGCCCTCTTTTTGGAAAAAAAAAAAAAAAAAAAAGGTAAAAAAGCCTCCTCTGGACAGTAAGTATATCACTAAAAATTACTCACCCTTTTCTATCTGAAACAATAACCTAAAACCTTGATGTTATATTGAATCTAGTAACCTTTGTTCAAGGATAGTGAACAGGTAGCTCACATAGATTTCATTAGCAATGCCAATTCAATTCAAGCATTTCTATTTAGTGTCTTAATATGTTCAGTACTGGACTGGGTACTGAGGACATAAATGGGACTACAATTGGACCTAAGCATGTAACTAGGGGCTCAAAGGCTATTTGCATAAGATTCTCCTCATTGGAAGATTGAATCATTGAGATATATGTCCAGCGACTTGTAAATCCTAAAGTGCCATATAAAAGTTATATTTTATTATTACTCTGTATTCTGCCTTTGTGAGGAGTGGAGTTGAAAATAATTGGGGAGTGGAGAACTTGATCTTTAGTCTTTCAGTTTCAAGTGAAAAGACTTATCTTTCCAGAGAGTTTTCTGAAGGGAGAGAAAGATATTGGGGAAAAAGTCCACATGTAAAGAAGGCAGCACTTCTATCATATCTCAGATCACTGGCTATGCTGAAGATCACTAGCTGCTGAAGCCTGAAGAGCTGACAACTGAAGTAATCCTAAGGGCTTTGTTTCCTTTAAGACCACCCATTCTCTTTGATGACTTGGCTGTGATAGGGATGTGGTTAGAGGGTGAGGTGAAAGCAAAAAATTTCCTTTTTACCCTCTGGTACAGGTCTTCACCTGCCTCCACAAAGCATTCCAGAGTCAGTCCTTCACCACTCAAAGAATTGTTTCTTTGAGAGTAATAGTCCTACTCTCAACCAAGTACAAGATTTTTCCTGTGTAGTACCACTTTTCATTCAATGACGAAAACCATATAATCCTCTCAAATTGATTAAGGAGTTAATCACATATTTGTTGGGAGGTTGTAAAATGTTCCTTTTTGTGATACATTGTAATCACATTGTGATTACATATAAGAACTACTATAATTAATATGAGGGAAGAAAGAAACTACTCACAATGAATAAAAAGTAATTTCCAGGAGAGCAGGCTCAAATAAACTGCAGGAAGAAAATAGTGATCATGCTGGATTCCCTGTAGGAAATAGTACTTGACCTGAACTTTAAAGAAAGCTTTGGATTGGATGAGTCACAGACGGGAAAAAATATATTTTTGGTATAGGACAAGGCTTTTTAAGCTTTTTCCATTTTCAACTGCTTTTTGTCAAAAATTTTTCTGATCCCAAGTGTATAGGTATATAAAATAAATACATAAATCAAACATTTGCTAAATGATAATTTTACAACCCCCACATTGTTATGAGACCCCAAATGGGGTTGTGACCTCCAGTTTTAAAAGCTTTGGAATTGGGAACTGATTGCCTAATCAAAGGCACAGAGAAAGAAGATTGAGTGTTGATTAGGAAATGCAAGTACTCTCTGGTTTGACTGGAACTTTTAAGAGGTCATGAGAAAGAAATGTACAATAAATCCAAAAGGGCATATTGAAACCCAAATGTTAAAAATTATTTTATTTAAAAGCAAGAACTAGCTCATGGAGTTTTTTGAGCAGGGTAGTAACCAATTAGATCTATTCTTTAGAGGTACCAATCTGACTTTTAGAGGTGCCAATATGACAAAAAAGGAAAGTAACATATGTTGCAGAAGATAGAGGAAAACTAAAGCATTATTGGTGGAGTTTTGAATTGATCCAATCACGCTAGAGAGCAAATTGGAACTATGCTGGAAGGATATGCTGTGCAAATCCTTTGATCTAGCTATACCACTACTAGGTGTGTATCCCAAAGTGATTATAAAAAAGAGAAAAGTACCTATATGTGCAAAATTATTTATAGCAGCATTTTTAGTGATGGCAAAATATTGGAAATTGAGGGGACGCTTATCAATTGGGGGATGACTAAATAAGCTGTGGTATATTAATGGAATAGAATGCTATATTGTGCAAAAAGAGATGAACAAGTAGATTTCTTGTTTGTGTGAACTGATGTAAAGTGAAATGAGCAGAACCAGGAAATGGTACACAGTATCAGCAACATTGTATGATGATCAGCTATGTTTGACTCAGCTTTTCTCAGCAATACAATGATCCAAAACAAAGGACTCACAAAGGAAAATGCTATCCATAACCAGAGAACTGATATAAATCAAAGTTTTTTTTTCACTTGTTTTATTCCTTCTCATGTTTTTTTTTCCTTTTGATCTGTTTCTTCTTTCACAACTATGACTAATATGGAAATATGCTTTTCATGATAGCATATATGTAAACTATATCAAATTGTCTTTAGAAGAGAAGAGGGAAAGGGAAGGAGGGAGAAAAACTTGGAACTCAAAACTTGCAAAAAGGAATGCTGTGTTTAACATATATTGGATTACTTGCTTTCTAGGAGAAGGAGGTGAAGGGAAGACAGGGAGAAAAATTGGGGACACAAGGTTTTGCAAGGGTGAATGTTGAAAACTATCTTTGCATGTATTTTGTTTTTTGCTTGAGGCAATTGAGGTTAAGTGACTTGCCCAGGGTCACACAGCTAAGGAATGTTAAGTGTCTGAGATCAGATTTGAACTCAGCTCTTCCTGACTTCAGGGCTGGTGTTCTATCCACTGGGCCACCTAGCTGCCCAATCTTTGCATGTATTTTGAAAATAAAGAGCTATTATTTAAAAATGAATGCTAAATATTTCCTTGACATGTAAATAGAGAAAAAGTAAAATACTATTAACAACAACAACAAAAAAATTGACAGGCCTAGAGGGATGGGGGCAGGGGAATTTATCAATTTGAGAGGATTCTGGAAAAATGGCTGAATAGGTAAAAAAATTTTCAAGCTCTTTAGATTTCACCCACAAACAAGACAAAATAGCACCTCAGGGAGAATGTAATGTAGTAAAAATAAACAAAAGTTGGGACAGAGCAATGGTCCTCCCAAGACAAAGGGAGAAAATACAAAGACACCAGGGCCTAAGAAGTTTAACCCAGATTGAAGTATAAACAACTCTAAATAGTGCCACTAACACAGCAAATAAGAGCCCTTGGGCTAGCTGGGTTGGGAGATAACCTTGGCCCTAATAACAGAAATTTTCATTTTCCATACAATGTAGGGAGTTGGATATCTGAGGGGCAGAAGATTGAGGGAATTTTTGCTGATAAAGAATGCCAATTTTAGTTGTGCTGCTGAGACAGCCTTGGGCAAAAAAGAACCAGCACACACTCAGTGAATACAGAGCAGCAGGGTAGGGACACTTGACTATGGGCCTTTATTGGAGAGAGAAGTTCTTGTTTTGGATTCCAGGTGTGTGGGACAGGTACAAGACCCCCTTTCCCAAATAAACCAATCACAGACATCTTCAGGTACAAAGAGAAAATATTTATTTAACCTCAGATGCACAGCTGGGAGCCATCCCAACTCCAGCCACGTGCTCCTGGAACCTGCCTGCTTCTGCCTTGTTCAAGGTTTAAAAGCAAAAGATTGGAGCCTTTTTATTGGATAGAATAAAAGGAAGTAACCCTCCTTGACCAATGGTCACTATTGCTGTCTGCTACCTGCAGGTCATGCCACTTCCCATGGGTGTGACTTGAGAGCCTGGCCTTTAGACCACTTGACTACCTGCAACCTAGGGTCTAGGACTGGGAATAGAGATCATGCGACTTCCTGAAACCTGAGCTCCAAGACCTCATCTTCTTGTTCTAGGTATAGGGATCATGTGACCCAGACCAAGTCTTAATACTGAGAAAGCTTCATCCAATCAGTCCCATTTAAAGGGAAGTCAAAGGGGAGAACTGAAGAACCTGAGGTCAGAGGCACAATTCCCCATACCCTAGGACTAGAAGTGATTATACTAACTATCTCCTATAAATTAAAAACAAACAAACAAAAAAACAGGCAAATAAAAAACTTTCTAACTATAGAAAGTTACTATGGGAATAGAGCAAAAAAAGCTGATCCCACCACAAAGAGTTGTGATTTATTTTTTATTTTAATAGTATTTTATTTTCCCAAATACATGCAAAGTTAGTTTTCAACATTCACCTTTGTAAAACCTTGCCTTCCAGATTTTTCTCTCTCTCACCCTCTTCCCCCTCCCCAATTTGATTTAGGTTAAGCATGTACAATTCTTCTAAACATATTTCCATTTGCATCATGCTGCACAAAAAAATCAGATCAAGGGGGCAGAGTCAAGATGGGGAACTGCAGACAGCTTTCTCTGTAAACTCCTGAGACCTTCCCTTAGACACAGACAGACTGAGCCTCTGAACTGGTTCTGGAGTGAGGGCTTCAACAAACACTTGGACTACAACGCACTTCTATCAAATATCTACTTTGAAAGAACTTCTGAGGTCAGTTTTAGATGGGCGAGGGATCGAGCAGCTCCCGGCGCTCAGACGCCAGTGCGCAGCCAGGGTGCAAGTCCAGGGCTGGGATGGACCAGAAGATTTTAGGCTGCCAGGAAGTCCCTGGGAGACCCTTGGGCCACTTTGCTCTGCTTGTGGGCAGGAGCTTTGGCAGGTCTACCTTTGATAAAGGGTGGATTGAGAGCAGCTGAAAGTGTGGTCCTAGTGCAGATCTAGCCAGATCAGCCCCAGACCGGAAATCAACTCGGCAAACTGCCCAGGGCAAATTGAAATCCCCCCTGCCGCTGCTGCCACTGCTGCTGCTGCAGCTGACTCTGCACAATTCCCTGCTGTTGACTGATACCTCAGCTAAACATAATGAGCAAGAAGAAGAGAGCTCTCACCATAGACAGCTTTTACGAAGAGAAACTAGAGAAGTCCCCAGATCCTGAGATTCTGAAAACAATCCCAGATAAAGCCACAAAGGTGGACTTAAGCTGGTCTCCCTTTCAGAAGGCTTACCTGGAAGATTGCATAAAGAATCTCAAAAGAGAGCTAGAAGAAGATTGGGGAAATAAACTGAGAGCAGTGCAAGAAGGAAACATTGCCCTACAACAGAGATGTGAAAAACTGGAAAATAAATCTGGTGAATGGGAAAAAGTCGCCAACTCACTGGAAAATAAAAATAGTGAATTGGTAAAAGACAACAATTCACTGAAAAACAAAATTGGTGAATTGGAAAAAATCACCAACTCACTAGAAAATAAAAATAGTGAATTGGAAAAAGATAACAATTCACTGAAAAATAAAATTAGTGAATTGGAAAAAGACAACAATTCACTGAAAAATAAAATTGGCAAAATGGAAAAAGAATGCAATGAACCAAAAAATTCAATTGGCCAGTTACAAAAGGACCTAAAAAAGATAACTGAAGGAAATAATACCTTAAAAATCAAAATTGAACAAATTGAAATGAATGACTCAATAAGACTTCAAGAATCAGTCAAACAAAAACAAAAAAATGAAAAAATAGAAGAAAATATGAAATATCTCCTAGGAAAAACAACTGACTTGGAAAACAGATCCAGGAGAGACAATCTAAGAATTATTGGACTCCCTGAAAGTCACGATGAAAAAAAGAACCTTGATGCTATCTTCCAGGAAATCATGAAAGAGAATTGCCCTGATGTTTTAGAATCAGAAGGCAAAGTTGGTATTGAAAGAATCCACCAATCACCTCCTGAAAGAGACCCCAAAATTAAAACCCCAAGGAATATCGTGGCCAAATTTCAGGACTATCGCACCAAGGAAAAGATATTACAAGCTGCTAGAAAAAAACAGTTCAAATACCGAGGAACTGTCATTAGAATTACACAGGATCTGTCAGCTTCCACATTGAAGGATAGAAGGGCCTGGAATCAGATATTCTGAAAGGCAAAAGAACTTGGATTACAGCCAAGAATAAGCTATCCAGCTAGAATGAGCATCATCTTCCAGGGAAGAAGATGGTCATTTAATGATACAGGAGAATTTCACCTATTTCTAACGAAAAGACCAGATCTGAACAAAAAATTTGACCTCCAAACACAGAACTCTAGAGAAGTGTAAAAAGGTAAAAAGGAAAGAACTCTCGAGAACTATATCTCTACTAGGGGTATCCTTAAAGAATGGGGGTATAATTTTATTTTACTTTGGTAATATGAAAAAGAGAACTAGAGGGGAAAAGGTTGTCATACTGGGGAAAAGAGGGGAAAAAGTGGTAAAATAAGATCTAAAAAAAAAAAGGAGATAAAAACAAGGTAAAATCACTTGAAGAGGCAAAGAAAACCTAATATAATTGAGAGAAAGAGGGGAGGGAGATGAGCATTGTGTAAATCTTACTCTCATCAGGTTGGGCTCTAAAAGTGTATATCAGACATTTGATTTCACAAAGAAACTTGTCTGTTGCTAGAGGGAAGGGGGAGGGAAAGGAGGAAAAGTAAGGGACAAACTAATAGAAGGGAAAATAGAAGAATCAGGGAAAGGAGTAAAAACAGGGGGAGGGGATCTAAAGGGTGGAATATTGTTTGGGGAAGGGGGGTCATCAAAAACAAAGTACTGAAGAGGGGGGAAGGGAGAAAGGGGAAAGGAAAGGGGAAAACATAACTTGGGTAAATAAGATAGCAGGAAATAAAGAATTAGTTATTCTAACTGTGAATGTGAATGGGATGAACTCTCCCATAAAGCGGAAGTGGATATCAGACTGGATTAAAAACCAGAATCCCACAATATGTTGTCTACAAGAAACACATCTAAAACATAGTGACACATATAGGATGAAGGTAAACGGCTGGAGCAAAAAATATTATGCTTCAGGTGAACAAAAAAAAAGCAGGGGTAGCAATCCTTATCTCAGATCAAGTAAAAGCCAAGATAGATCTAATCAAAAGAGATAAGGAAGGAAACTATATTTTATTAAAGGGTACCATTGATAATGTAGCAATAGCTATACTAAATATATATGCACCAAGTGCAATAGCACACAAATTCCTAGGGGAGAAATTAAGAGAGATGCAAGAAGAAATAGACAGCCAAACGATACTAGTGGGGGATCTCAACCTTCCTCTCTCAGATTTAGATAAATCAAACCACAAAATAAACAAGAAAGAAACTAGGGAGATAAACCAATTGTTAGAAAAGTTAGGTATGATAGATCTATGGAGAAAGTTGAATGGAGACAGTAGGGAGTTTACTTTTTTCTCAGCAGTCCATGGAACCTATACAAAAATTGACCATGTGTTAGGGCATAAAAACCTCAAAATCAAATGCAGAAAGGCAGAGATAGTAAATGCATCCTTTTCAGATCATGATGCAATAAAAATCACATGCAATATAAGGCCAGGAGAAAATAAACCAAAAGTTAATTGGAAATTAAATAATCTAATCCTGAAGAATGAATGGGTGAAAGAGCAAATCATAGACACAATCAATAATTTAATCCAGCAGAATGACAATAAGGAGACAACATACCAAAATTTGTGGGATACGGCTAAAGCGGTTATAAGGGGCAATTTTATATCTCTAGATGCTTACTTGCATAAAATAGAAAAAGGAAAGATCAATGAATTGGGCTTATTAATAAAAAAACTAGAAAAAGAACAAATTAAAAACCCTCAATTAAATACCAAATTGGAAATTCTAAAAGTAAAAGGAGAAATTAATAAAATTGAAAATAAGAAAACTATTGAATTAATAAATAAAACTAAGAGTTGGTTCTATGAAAAAACTAACAAAATAGATAAGCCTTTAGTTAATTTGATAAGAAAAAGGAAAGAGGAAAATCAAATTGTTAGTCTCAAGAATGATAAGGGAGAACTTTACTCCAATGAAGAGGAAATTAGAGCAATAATTAGGAGTTACTTTGCCCAACTTTATGCCAGTAAGTTTGATAATCTAAATGAAATGGAGGAATATCTACAAAAATATAGATTGCCCAGGTTAACAGAAGAGGATATAAATTATTTAAATAGCCCCATATCAGAAAAAGAAATAGAACAAGCTATTAACCAACTCCCTAAGAAAAAATCTCCAGGGCCAGATGGATTTACATGTGAATTCTACCAAACATTCAAAGAACAATTAATTCCAATACTACACAAACTATTTGAGAAAATAGGGACAGAAGGTATACTGCCAGAATCCTTCTATGAGACCAATATGGTGCTGATAGCTAAGCCAGGTAGGGTGAAAACAGAGAAAGAAAACTATAGACCAATTTCCCTAATGAATATTGATGCAAAAATTTTAAATAAGATATTAGCAATGAGATTACAGAAAGTCATCCCCAGGATAGTACACTATGACCAAGTAGGATTTATACCAGGGATGCAGGGCTGGTTCAATATTAGGAAAACTATCAGCATAATTAATTATATTAGTAACCAAACTAACAAAAACCATATGATTATCTCAATAGATGCAGAAAAAGCCTTTGATAAAATCCAACACCCTTTCTTATTAAAAACACAAGAGAGTATAGGAATAAATGGGCTTTTCCTTAAAATGATCAGTAGCATCTATTTAAAACCATCAGCAAGCATCACATGTAATGGAGACAAACTAAAACCATTCCCAATAAGATCAGGAGTGAAACAAGGCTGCCCACTGTCACCATTACTATTTAATATTGTATTAGAAATGTTAGCTTTAGCAGTAAGAGAAGAAAAAGAGATAAAAGGAATCAGAGTAGGTAATGAAGAAACCAAATTATCACTCTTTGCAGATGACATGATAGTATACTTAGAGAACCCTAGAGACTCAACTAAAAAAACTACTAGAAACAATTCACAACTTTAGCAAAGTCGCAGGATTCAAAATTAATTCACATAAAAAAATCAGATCAACAGGGAAAAAAAAACACGAGAAAGGAAAAAAAACACACAAGGAGACTGCCCAAAAATAATTCATAAAAAGAACTCAAAAAATATTTTAAAAATCAAATGGGAGAGATGAAGAAAAACTAAAAAAAACATAAAAAATGAGATTATAAAAAGAAATTCTACCAACTAGAAAAAGAGGTCCAGAAGCTTAAGAAAATGACTCCTTGAAAACTAGAATTGGGCGAGGGGAAGCTAGTGGAGTTATAAGAGACCAAGAAACAATAAAACAAAATATAAGAAAAATGTAAGATGTGTGGGACAGGGTGCTAGACTTAATTATTCAAATCGACTGCTCAGGGGCATCTTCAGATATAAACAGAAAGCATGTATTTGGTCCTTGCAAGGAGAGGTGCAAGCATACCAGATGAGCAGACTCAGCCTTTCACAGCTCCAATCTCCCAGCATGATACATGGCCCCGAACCGGGAAACAGGGAATCAATTACATAACAAAAGACTTGGGTTCATTGGATGGACTGAAAAGGAAGTAATCATTGACCAATGGTCAGCAATACTGTCTACCTCCTGTGGGTCATGTAACTTCTTAAAGCTTAGACCTAAGGTCTGACTTTTTCTGCCCTACAGCCCTCTGAGGATAGGGATCACATAACTTCTGAAGCTTAGACCTAGAGTCTGACCTACTCCATTTCATAGACTTCTTGAGAAATCTTCACCTAGTCCCACTCATGAGAGATAAGAAAAACAACTGATCTGGAGAATAGATCAAGAAGAGAAAACATCAGAATAATTGGACTACATAACAGCTACAATAATAATAAAAAAAAATATCTTGATACAATAATACAAGAAATAATTAAAGAAATTGTCCTGAAGTGTTTGAACAAGAAGGAAAAATAGAAAAAAATCCACTGATCACCACTTAAAAGAGATCTTATGAAGAAAACCTATGGAAACTTCATAGCCAAATTCCCAAACCCTCAGGTCAAAGAGAAAATAATATGAACAGCAAGGAAAAAAAAAAACCCAAAACCAATTCAAATCTAGCAGAGCCACATTTAGAACCACATAAGATTTGCAATGGTTAGATTAAAAGACTGCAGCTCTTGGAACACTATATATCAAAGAGCAAAAGAACTGGGGTTGCAGCAGAAAATGACTTTCCAGCAAAGCTAAGCATAATACTAAATGGGGGCAGAGGGGAGAGATTCAATGAATTGCCAAAAAAAGAATAGCAAAAATTACTAAATGCTTTATTTGATTATAGATATTTATGTATATGTACATGCATATATATATATGTATATGTGTATATACTTATGTGTGTGTGTGTGTGTGTGTGTGTGTGTGTGTGTATCCATGCTTAAGTGTAGTCTTCTTAGGGGAGGTAGGGAAAAGAAAGGAAAAAAGAAGAATAAAGTAAAACATGTACAGCAGAGAACAAAAATGAAGTAAAGATAGATCTAAACACAATGTATAGTGTTTATTTTATAGACCTTCTTGAAAATAGAAATTTGTGAACCTCCCCTCAAACCAACAACATATGAAGCCTCTAGACTGATTCTGAAGCAAAAAAATCCACAATATCTGGAGAACAACACGATTTTAGAAGAAGATCCTCTGGAATAACCTCAAAACTGGTCTGATTTAATTGGGCAGGGGGGTGGTCTACTGAACACAGACTGAAGCGCAGGGAGACCGGGGCAGGGAGCTGGAGCAGGGAGCTGGAACAGGAGTGGGAGCGTTGTGCTTTTCACACACCTGGGAGTCTTCTGCGGGCCTCTTGGAACAATTTGTCCTGATTGTGGGCAGGTGGTTTGGAGGGTCTGCCTTTTGAGGGTGATAGATTGTGAACCACTGAACCCCTGATGAGCATCGTAACTAGCTGCCATTACACAGCACCTTAAAGCAATCAATCAAACAACAGGACTGATAAACACCAGAAATAATTCAATCAGGGTTGCTGCCCAGTACCTGAAATAATTCAATCAGCAGAACCGCCCCAGGGTGAACTAAAGCAGAACTGCCCAGCCCCTGACATAATCCAATCAGCAGAACTGCCCAGTTCCTGAAATAACTCAATCAGCAGAACTGCCCCAGGGCAAATTAAAGCAGCTGTCCCACCTTTGCCCTAAACAGACCTCACACCTTTTAAAAAAAAAAAAATGAATAAAAAACCAAAAAGAGCTCTCACCATAGACAACTTTTATGGAGAGAGGGAAGAACAGACCTCAAATCCTGAGGCCCCTAAAGGTAAAGCAACTCCAGAAAAAGCCCCAAAGAGAGACATAAATTGGTCTCCATGTCACAAGGCTTTCTTTGAAGATCGCATAAAAATCTTAAAAGAGAGTTAGAAGAAACATGGGGAAACAAAATGAGATCACTGCAAAATAAAATAGAAAAAATGGAAAAAGAAAACGGAAAAAGAATGCAATGAACAAGAAAAT
Source organism: Myrmecobius fasciatus (assembly GCA_023553655.1). Classification (NCBI taxonomy): domain Eukaryota; kingdom Metazoa; phylum Chordata; class Mammalia; order Dasyuromorphia; family Myrmecobiidae; genus Myrmecobius; species Myrmecobius fasciatus. The sequence continues at coordinate 85,301 of JAJPUD010006674.1, read as the reverse complement.
AGAAATTTGTTTCATATTTTGATCCTTTCATGTTCTGCTGTGCATATGACAATATTTTATTTGTTTTTTCTATTTTGTATTTAAGTTTCAAATAAAAAATTTTTTGAAATAAGAAGCATCAATCTTGCAGTTGTGGGTAGGATAAATTGGAAAGAAAAATGACTTATGGTAAAGAGAAATTAATGTATGCCATACTTATGGGCCAAGCAAGAAATAATGAGGACCTTAATTAGGACAGTGGCTATGTGAATAGAGAGAAGAAAACATGTGAAATATACTGTGGAAATAGAATTTATAAGATGGCAACTGACTTAATATGAGAGATAAGGAAAAGAGAATAGAGCTTTATTGTAAGGTTGAGAACCTGGGTGACAGAAGGATGACTGGGAATGTAGGGGGGAAGAGGATATAGGAGAAAAATAATGAGGTCTATTTGGAAATACTGACTGTGAAATATGTCCAAGACATTCACTTGGAAATATGGAAATATATTTAAAATGATTGTATATATATGTATAGCCTATATCAGATTGCTTGCTGTTTTGGAGAGAGGGGAAGTGAGAGGAGGGGGAAAAATTTTGGAACTCAAAAATCTTACAAAAATATCTTTACATGTAAGGGGAGGATATATATTTTAGTGATGTAGGACTCAAGTTTCAGTGAGAAGGGACAGACATATAAATCTGGGAGTTACCTGAGCAGAGCTGATAGTTGAGCTCATGGGAACTGATGAAATTATTGAGAGAATGTTAAAGAAAGAAAAGAGCCCAGGACAGAGCCATTAATTACACTTGTGAAATAAAAGCTGGAATGAGAACAATGATCCTACGAGGGAGACTGAGAAGGAAAACAAAAGAAGATAGGGTCTAGAAGGAGGGGGTGCTAGGGCATGGGACCCTGCTGAGAGAGATTACAGAGGCTACCTTGACCTGTGGTGCACAGTAAGTTTTCTGCCACGTTGCAGAAATGCCCTTATTGAGCAAGGAGCACTGGTGCACAGCATGGGAAAGGGATTGGCCTGAGGGTCACAGCTAGTTGCTCATAAGCAGGGATGCCTTGACAGGGCCTCTCACCTGTGAGCGGGTTGCTGACATGACTGGGTTGGCTCTCCTCCCATTGGCAGATACCATGTATATGCAAAGCCCACAAGCTGCTTCTCTGAATGGTGATTGGAGATTGTCTACTGTTCACGCACTGATCATGCATGCAAAACTGTATATCAACAAGGCTGTGCAGCATAATAAACTGGAGCTCTTTTCACATCCTATGAGTTTCCCGCCTCATTCATCTCACCTCTGAGATCAAAGGGCTCATACAAGGTTCTTAAGACGGCCGCAACAAGGGGGTGGCCAATAATATCAAATGTTACAGAGAGTTAAAGAAGGATGTCCTTAATAAACTTGGAGATACAAATTTCAGTTGAGTGATGAAGCATAACTGCCTCATCATAACTTATGAGATAAATTATGAGGCAGATACAAAGAAGTGATTATTAGGTCAGAAAACAGAGGAAGCTTCTAGGAGTTTGGTTGTGAGATGAAGGAAAGAAACAGGAAGATATCTTGGAAGAATGGCAGGATAAACTTAATTTTGAGAGAATGTCTGTCATGTTCGCAAATATAAGGGTATTCTCAAAGTTGTAAGTCTTGAGATTGACTCTATTGGCATATGACAGATCAGGAATTCAATTAGGAAGTAAAAGAGATAAAATGACCTTGTTCCTTATTTTTTTTTTTCAATTAAACAAAAATTATTTTCTACCCTACCAACTAAACTGAAAAAAAAAAAAAGAAAATCCTAATAATAAATGTGCATAGTTAAGTAATCTTCCATTGGATATATTCAAAAATACCTATCTTTAAGTCTGCATTTTAAATCTTATCACCTCTTCCTCAAAAGGTGGGTAGCATTTTTCATCTATAGTCCTTTGGATTCATGCTTTGTCGTTGCATTGATCAAAGTACTAAAGTCTTTCAAAGTTGGTTGTCTTTATGATTTTTTTTCATTATGTAAATTGTACTCTTGGTTCTGCTTACTTTACTCTTATTTCATCCCAGGTCTCTGAAACTATGTATTTCGTAATTTGCTACATTCATCTACCATAATTTGTTCCACCATTTCTCAATCAGTGAATACCCTATTAGCTTCAGGTTTTTTACAAATCATCATATAGTCTTGTTGTTGCCATGTATAATGATCTCCTGGTTCTGCTGATTTCACTCAGCATCAGTTCATGCAAGTCTCTCCAGGCCTCTCTGAAATCATCCTGCTGGTCATTTCTTTTTTTTTATTATTAAAGCTTTTTATTTGTATAACATATGTATGAGTAGTTCCCCAACATTGATCTTTACAAAGCTTTCCATTACAAATTTTACCCCCAGTCCCCTCCCCTCCCCTAGATGGCAGGAAGTCCACTACATGTTAATAATGTTGAAATGCTTGAGAAGTTATGCAAGAAAAATCCTATCTACAAGAAAAAAAAAGAATCAGAGAAAGGCAACACAATGCAAGCAAATGTCAATAGAGATCATGAAAATGTTACGTTGTGGTCCATATTTCATGTCCCTCTTTCTGGATGTATATGGTTTTCTTCAGTGAACAACTGGAACTGGTTTGAGACAATTCTTTATTGCAGAGAGCCATGTCCATCAGAATTGATCATCATGTAATACTGTTGTTGCTGTGCATGATGATCTCCTGGTTCTGCTCGTTTCACTCAGCATCAGTTCATGCAAGTCTCTCCAGGCCTCTCTGAAATCGTCCTGCTGGTCGTTTCTTACAGAACAATAATATTCCATAACATTCATATACCATAATTTATTCAGCCACTCTCCAATTGATGGGCATCCCTTCAGTTTCCAGTTTCTAGCCACTACAAAAAGGGCTGCCACAAACATTCTTGCACATGTGGGTCCCTTTCCCTCCTCTAAGATCTCTTTGGGATATAGGCCCAGTAGAAACACTGCTGGGTCAAAGGGTATGCACAGTTTGACAACTTTTTGAGCATAGCTCCAAATTGCTCTCCAGAATGGTTGGATCCGTTCACAGTTCCACCAACAATGTATTAGTGTCCCAGCCCTCCCACATCCCCTCCAACATTCATCGTTATCTTCTCCTGTCATTTTAGCCAATCTGACAGGTGTGTAGTGGTATCTCAGAGTTGTCTTAATTTGCATTTCTCTGATCAATAGTGATTTGGAGCAACTTTTCATATGACTAGAGATGGTTTTAATTTCATCGAGATGAGAGATTTCTAAACAAAGTTCTCAAGGCAACATTTATTCTAAATTCTAAACAAATAATTTTGAAGGCTCCAAAAGGTAACTTGAATGAAAGTTTTTTGTAGGTCCCAGATCAAGATTTTTTACTTTTCTAAAAATGAGAGTTTTGCATTTTTTTTGTAATTTCTAAGAATATCCCAGAATATAACTTCTAGATAGCTTCTGACTCCAGAAAGTTTATAAGGAAATGACCCAAGGAGGGGTGGTATGATCAACATACCTGTTTAGCTCTATAGGACTGTTTCTAGCCAAATATGAAATAATATGCACTGCATTGATCCAGCTTCATTGCTGCGTTTTTTTTTTTTTTTTTTAACTATGTAATTTCATTAAATACCTTTGTTTTGAACCAAGGAGTCCTCTGGTTAACTATTAAAAAGTGGACACATCAGGTGGAGACTCAAGAGTGTGTGTGTGTGTGTGTGTATGTGTGTGTGAATAGATGTACACATCTATCTATAATTTGTTTTGTTTTGTTTTTTAGCTCATGGCTTGCTCTGTCTCTGTCTCTCTTATTTTTTAAAAGACAATCAGTCTCATAAATTACCTTGAATCTATGATTTTCTCAGAAACTTAGTACTTCTAATTCCTTCCCCATATAAGTGAAGCTAATATGCTAATATTTGGTTAAAAGGTTTTTAGAATTTCTCTGAGCCTTAATTGGCTTAGAGAACTAAAGGTGACTCAATCTGTTGACTCCCTTTCTCATCATCAGAAAACAAAGCAACCACAGAGAGTTCCAGAAACATGCACATGCTTGGTTGGTGGACCCCTATAGGAGCTTCACTTGGGTTCTCAATGCCTATTCTTTCTCCAGCTATGAATAAGTAAATCTCCCTTTGTTAACTATTAGATGACTGGTTTTGTTTCATTATTGAACCTAAATTGCTAGGGGCTCACCTGAGGCAGGCCCAACACAAAATGATCTCTATAATCTGTAGAATTGGAACTGAATGAGCTCATTATAACGGAGGACTGAAGGGCAGAGAAACATGAGCCAAGATTGGCTTTAAGTGTTTCTAAAGGTGCTTTTGGTGATATATCTAGAAATGGTGATTGTTCACTGTGAGGTATCTCTTACTACTAGGGTATGGGACCCTGCTGAGAGGGAGTACACAACCTGTACCTGTGGTACACAACAAGCTTTCTGCCACGTTGCAGAAACACCCTTGTTGAGCAAGGAGCACTGGTGCAAGGCATGGGAATAGGTTGAGCCTGAGTATTGTAATCCTATCAGTGCTTCAGGATCTCTCTGCTAAAAGCTTACCTAGCTACCTAGGACCTCATCACCAAGCACTGTGCTAATCCTCACAATAACTCTGCAAGATAGGTGTTTATTATCCCCATTTTGCAGCTGAGCAAACAGATAAACAGAGGTGACTTGCCCAGGGTCACACACCTATTCAATATCTGAGGCTTGACTTAAATTTGCCTCTTCCTGGCTCCAGGTTAAGTGTTTTGTCCACTGTACCATCTGGCTGAACTAGCTGGTTTTAGTCCTATAACTGTATATGGAAGTAGCCAGTCACCAAGGGAAAGCATTGGTGAGACCCCAATTGTGAAAGAATACAAATTCAATATAGAGCACCAGCCCTGAATTCAGGAGCACCTGAGTTCAAATATGATATCAGATGCTTAACACTTCTAGCTGTGTGACCCTGGGAAAGTCACTTAACCCCAATTCCCTCAGAAAAAAATAAATAAATAAAATTGGAATTTGAGAGGTAAACCAAAATTTTCCCTTGTGAATTTTATGGTTGTTTGGTGCAAACCAGTGTTCTTGCAAGGACCATGCCAAATTCTCCCTCAGAATCCAGAAGGATTTGTAGAATTGGATATGTGGACGTTATGCCAATTGCTTCCATTTAATTAGCTGAGATTAAGCAGGCTGCTCCATCAGTTTAAAAAGTTTTCACTTTCATCCCCAAATTGCAATGGGAAGGAACATTGATGCCAAACTACACTGTGAAATAGCCAGGGAGGGAGCACTAATTGTCTAGATCTTTTGATTTTGATTAGGTATTTTATTGCAGTAGACATAGGTTCTTTGTTTCCTGGTTTTGACAAACCCAACAATTTAGTTTATCCAATTAGAAAGCCAATTTATGATGCTAATCCCTCCCTCCTTATTTCTCTCCCTTAAAATAATTTACCTGAACCTCAGTCCCTGATCCCTAACTCCTATTAGGACTCTTTTTAGGGTTAGCCTAAATTAAATCAAATGAGAACTTTTTAATCACCTTAATCCCCAGCTAAATGACATTTAAATTTTTTAATTTAATTTTATTTTTTTTAGGAATTTAGGCCACTTTATGTCTTCTCAGGTTCATTAGGAACCACCCTCTTTATGGCAGCAAGTTCATTAGGAAGGACTTAGTCTGCTTCCCCCTGGTTAATTGTAAGTTCTGCTAGGGAATTTAGCATTCTTTCTAGTCTTTCCTTTTGTTTATTGCTAAAACTCCCCTTTGGAAATTTCCAAAGCATTCCCATCAATGGTGTGATAATAAAATCTTTGCCTCTTCTTTTGAAGGTCTAAGCCTACAAATTCTTTTGAGATACTTCCAGACACTGGCCCCACACCCCAATATAGTTTTGGGGTCCAAACTCTCTCTACCCAACATTTGGTGGACTATACAGGGAGAACCTAAAACTCCACTATTTTGGGGGGGTTATTCCATCATGGCCATGGGAAATAGAACATGTGAGCTGTTTTAAAGGAGTCTGTGGCTTCATATTTTGTTTTTTTCATCCCGGAGTGGAAAGACAGTGCAGGATCTTCAGTAGAAGCACATACAACATTTCTATCAAATACAAGAAAGCAGTGACCCCACAGGCCCTCAGAAAACTACAAAGTTGGAGCTGCTAAAATGTGATGGAATCAGGCCCTAACAATGGTAGCACAATAAAGCTCAGGTCTCCAGCAGCATTCTGTCTTAGCATGAGGTCCTGTGCTGCTCCGGAAATAGTTAATCCAGGCAGAATGAGCAGCAGGCAGAGATGAGGGGTCTAGTGGCACTGGCAATGGACAGAGTAGTAATGGAGGATAGCAATCAAGTGCCTGGAACTTTTGAATAAAAAGAACAAAGCAGTAATTGAAATGACATCATCACTGCTGATGAGAGAACCACATTTTTGAAATTCAAGAGCATTCAGTATTTAGTTTTCCCAATTTCAATAACAAACTACAAAATTTATAGGCTGCTTTGAAGAGAAATGACCTTCAAATATGAAAGGAATACCTATTAAAACAAACCAGGATTATAATATAATCACAAGACATTGAAATAGAGAATGGAACAGTATATTTCCCCAAAGTAAAGGAACTTAAGCTAAAGCCTAAAAAACAAGCAAAAAAAAAAAAAGAGATAGAAAAAAAATTGATGAACATAAATACGTAACTTGTAAATACTTTCAAACATCATAAACATAATAAAATAAATCTAAAAAGAAACAAGGAAAAAAACTCTCACAGAATCAATTCTCTCATTTCTATAGACTTAAAAAAAGAAAGTGAACTAAGAAGTAAAAGAAGAAATAAAGAGGTACTACTAAAGGATAAAAATGCCTAAAGTACTAAAGATTTATGGTAGACTTGATTTAGGCGAAAGGAAGGAAAAATAGCTTAATTAATATTCTGTGTGCTTTTAAATCCCACGAACCTAAGGAAATTAATCTTTTGTGGAAAGAATATCATCAGAGGAAGATGCTCAAAAAGGGAAAGGGAAGAAGAGAAATAGAAACTGGCAACATACCCCAATCTTGTCCATAGGAGAATAAAGAAAAGATACTAATTTTAACAAAAATGGAGGTTGTGAGAAAATAGGATAAAATAGGGTCTGGATTGAGGGAAACAGAAAATTGGGTTTACTGCAGAAGGGAAAAGCAAAAGATGACACTCAAAGAGAACATTCCCATAGTGAGGTGGAAGGGTGAAAGACGTACTTTTATCTAAAGAGCAAAGGGTTTTATAATATTTTTATCTAGGAGGAATTTGCACTTAGAAGGCCTCTTTCTCTGAGAAAGGACTATGCTGCCTTGAAATGCATCTTATTATTGGAAAGGTGATGAAACCATTACACAGGATAAGTAGAGAGGACATAGAGAGAAAATGATAGATAACCTGGCCTTTAGGGAGTGAGAGGACTATATGAAAAATAGAAAATCAAGGGGAAGGACATGCTCTTATGACTTAGTATAATGAATGACTGCCACCTCAGTACACTGTTTCCACTCAAAATTGTTTTCTTTGTGAATTGATTTTTTTAATAAAGCTTTTTATTTTCAAAACATATGCATGGATAATTTTTCAACATTGGCCAAAACCTTGCATTCCAAATCCCTCCTCTCTTCTCCCCACCTCCTCTCCTAGATGGCAAATAATCCAATATATGGTAAACATGTTAAAAATACATATTAAATTCAATATAGGCATATATATTTATACAATTATCTTGATGCACAAGGAAAATCAGATCAAAAAGAAAAAAATGAGAAAGAAAATAAAATGCAAGCAAACAACAACAAAAAAGTGAAAATGCTATGTTGTGCTCTACCCTCAGTTACTACAATCCTCTCTCTGGGTGTAGATGGCTCTCTTCATCATAAGGTCATTGGAATTGGCCTGAATTATTTCATTGTTGAAAAGAACCATGTCCATCAGAATTGATTATTATATAATCTTGTTGATGGTGTGTACAATGATCTCTTGGTTCTGCTCATTTCACTTAGCATCAGTTCATCAAAGTCTCTTCAGATCTCTCTGAAATCATCCTGCTGATTGTTTCTTATAGAACAATAATATGAATTGATATTTCTAAGACTGAGGCTTAATGCAAACAAGAATAGGGTAAAAGCTACAAATACTATAACATGGAAAAGGGATGGGTAGGTAGTCCCTTTGGGAGAGTCCAAATATGTACCCTAGAAACTGCTCTTCATGATGGTCTAGAAAGAATAAAGTTCAACTAAGCATTTGGGGGTGGTGGTGAATCTGACTCAGGACAGGCTTCTGATAATTTATGTTTGATATTGGAATAAAATGAGATCCTTGTACATCATTCAACAGTTAAGGATGAGAAGCAGAAAGAAGTACAGTCATCTCACTTCTGTTCCCACCATACTTATCCCCTACAAGTCCTCAACAAAAATCTAGAAAACATATTAGACTGAATCTCCACAAAATCCAAAAAAAGAATCACAGTGAGTCATTTTTCCTGCCAGGTTGGTATAGGGAGACAGAAAGCGAAGTCTGTGGACACTAGTGAGGGAGTCTGGCCAGGAATGATTGCACAAAGCATTCCAGAAGGGGAAAGGCTAAGTGCCAGGGCAAGACGAGCTTTCAGAAATCGTATAATGCAGTTGCAAGAATAGATACAAACTAGTTAACGTTTTTGCTCACTACCCAGTACCATGTCAGAGATGCAGGGATGATTAACAAAGGATTTTTACTTAGAAGTAGCATTTCTGGGTGAGGAGCAGCTGTCCTAAGGCTATACATATAAAAGATGAAAGTTCAGAAGTCAACAAACAGCATCTGTGACAGTGGCTCTGATCCCAGGAACAGAATGGGATCTCAGTTCTAGCTTCCAAACTAGTCTGAAGCCTCCTGTGGAATAACCAGGACAGGAATCCCAGACCAAAGAAATCCTGAAATTCTGCCACTCAGAACCCAGTAAGAGCATTCCATGTGGCTACTAGTAAATGATATCAGAAACAGTCTACTGGAACTCCAAATAGAGCAAGTCCACAAACTTGTTGCTCAGATCCAAGTTCAGGTCAAAAACCTGCAGAGCTCAGAATGGATGGAAATGGGGGAGAGACCTGAAATCACACTTTGCTCTAGATTGGACCACTTTGGATCATTGAAAATATCCTGATCCCAAGCCTGAGTTGTCCCTTGTTGCTTGTCCTTTGTTCTTGAAGACAGTCATGGCATCTGAGAGGTGATGCCATGACATGAAAGGGAATTGGATATGAGTGAGGGAGGGGTGTGCAAGGTAACTCTTTCTTCAGAAACCACTTGGGTCCAGTGGCCAGGTATGGATCAGGAAGACTAAAGATGGCCCTCATAAAGAGAAAAGTTGGCCTTTTTAAGGTAAGGTCTCAGTTTGACTGAAGCAATAGCCCATTCAGTGCTTCATATTAAATAAGAAAGAAATGAGGCAAAAAATAGCATTTTTACCTATTCAAAAAACAAACAAACAAAAGGAATCAGTCTGGGAGAGAAAGACCATCAGAATTTCTGACTAAAATAGTAACAATTGCTATTTATCACCATCAAGTTGAACCTAAGATCCTGAAATTACATAGAACTTAAAACCTAAAAAAAGGAGCAACAGGACTAGTTTAGGCATTCTCTCAAGAAATTCATGGAGCCTAATCCTAATATAAAACCTGAAATCAGGCTTGAATAATGAGCAAACAAATCAACAAAAAATTCTACCATAAAAAAGCTATTATGGTGGGGCAGTTACAGCACCAGGACTGAAGTCAGGAGGACCTGAGTTCAAATCTGACCTCAGACACATAACACTACCTAGCTGTGTGACTGTGGGCAAGTCACTTAATCTCAATTGCCTCAGGGAAAAAAAAAGCTATTATGGTAATAGGACACTCAAGATTCAAGTCCATAAGCAAATAAAAACACAGTTTGAATATAAATTGAACTTGAATTCCTAGAAGAGATGAAGCAAGTGTTCTTTAAAAGAGTTTTAAATTTTTTGTGAATGAAATGAGAGAGAGTTCTAGAGAAAAAATGGATAAGAAATGAGTGCTATGGAAAAAAGAATTAGAAAGGGAATTAACAGCTTGACATAAGATGTTTTAAACCTTGCCCTAGCAATGAGTCCCCTGAAAATTAGAATGGACCAAATAGAAGCTAATGACTCCATGAAACAATATACATGTGTGTGCATGTGTATGTTTATGTATAAATAAAAGAAATCAAAACACCATAAAAATTGAAGAGACATTAAGGTCATAGCAAAAAAGAAACTGACCTGGAACACAGATCAAGAAGAAAAAATGTACAAGAATTAGTAAATGACCTGAAAACCATAAACTTAAAAAGCACCTTCCTGGACATCATATCTCAAGAAATCATAAAAGAAAACTGTCCAGACCTTTAGAACCAGAAGGCAAAGTAGAAATAGAAAGACTTCATCAGTCATTTGAAAAAAACCTCAACCAGAAATACTGTAGCCAAAATCCAGAGTTTCCAAGTCAAAATGAAAATCTACATGTGATCAGAAAGATTTGAAGTACAAAGGAATTCCAGTCAAAATTATACATGATTGAGCAGCCACCATAAAGAAACATAGAACTCCTTGACACGTGAATCTGACTCTCATTTGAATTGATCAAAGGAAGGAAGTATACATATATACATACCTATATATGTATATATGTCTCAGAAATGGATGAAAAGTTATGTTATATAAATGTAATGGAAAACTATTTTACTATAAGAAATAATGAAGGAGATGATTTCAAGAAATCTGAGATTTCTATGAATTGATGCAGAGTGAAGGGAGCAGAACTAGAATAATTTATGTAATAATAACAAAAAAAAAGTAGCTAAGTGGTTCAGTAGAAAAACACTGCACCTTGAGACAGGAAGATCTGAGCTCAAATCCAACGTCAAACACTTACTAGTTGTATGACTCTGAGAAAGTCACTTAATCTCTTCCTCAGTTTCCTCATCTGTAAAATGGTGAATAATAACAGGTCAGGAATAATTTCTAGATCAGTTTCTTTCTGCTATGAGATACCTTAATGTCCCTTCAATTTCTATAGTTTTTTGACTTCTTTTATTGATACACACACACATACACACACACCCATACACACACACACACACACACACACGGATGTATATTGTCTCATGGAGTCATTAGCTTTTCTTTAATCCATTTTAATTTTCAGGGAACTCATTACTTGATTAAGGCTTAATACATCTTATGACAACCTGTTAATTCCCTTTCTAATTTTTTCCTTCTATAGCTCTCATTTCTTTTTCATTTTTCTCTAGCATTCTCATTTCATTTAAAAAAATTTTAAAACTCTTTTTAAGCATTCTTGCTTCATTTTTTCCAGGTTGTTGGGAGAGACAAATGAGATAAGATTTGTAAAGTGCTTAACACAGTGTCTAGCACATTGTGGGTGCTGTATACATGCTTATTTCTTTCCTTTCCCATTCCTTTTCTATTGTAAAAACAAATAATTTTTGAAAACTTTGTAACTCCAATAGTTCAATGATTCACATTAATTCTAGAGGATTCATATTGAAATATGCAACCTAGCACCACCTGATAAAGAAAGAGGTGAAGGATTTAGAGTATAGAATGAGATGTAATTTTTTTTTGAAATGTCCAATATAAAAATTTGTTTTTCTTGATTCTACTTTTGCAACAGATTTTTTAAAATTTTCTTTCTCAATTGAGGGAAAGGGATGAGAGGGAGAGCAGGATTTTTAAAATTAATTAATTAATTAAAAATTTTTATTTTATTTTATTTTATTTGCATAACATATGTGTGGGTAATTCTTCAACAATAACCCTTACATAGCTTTCCGTTACAAATTTTCCCCCCAACTCCCCACCCCTCCCCTAGATGGCAGGATATCCACTACATGTTAATTATGTTAAAATATTGGCAAATAGAATATATGTATACATATTTCCAAACTTGTCATTGTTGTGCAAGAAAAATCTTGTCTACACAAACAATATATCAGATAAAGGAAACACAATGTAAGCAAACATCAATCAAGGAGTATGAGAATGTTATGTTGTGGTCCACATTTCACATCCCTCTCTCTGGGTGTATATGGCTTTCTTCAGTGAACAATTGGAGGTGGTTTGAAACATTTCATTGTTGAAGAGAGCCATGTCCATCAGAATTGATCGTCATATAGTACTGTTGTTGCCATGTATAATGATCTCCTGGTTCTGCTCATTTCACTCAGCATCAGTTCATGTAAGTCTCTCCAGGCCTCTCTGAAATCATCTTGCTGGTCATTTCTTTTTTTTTTTTTTTTAATTTTATTTTATTTGCATAACATATGTGTGGGTAATTCTTCAACAATAACCCTTACATAGCTTTCCGTTACAAATTTTTCCCCCCAACTCCCCACCCCTCCCCTAGATGGCAGGATATCCACTACATGTTAATTATGTTAAAATATTGGCAAATCGAATATATGTATACATATTTCCAAACTTATCATTGTTGTGCAAGAAAAATCTTATCTACACAAACGATATATCAGATAAAGGAAACATAATGTAAGCAAACATCAATCAAGGAGTATGAGAATGTTATGTTGTGGTCCACATTCCGCATCCGTCTCTCTGGGTGTATATGGCTTTCTTCAGTGAACAATTGGAGGTGGTTTGAAACATTTCATTGTTGAAGAGAGCCATGTCCATCAGAATTAATCGTCATATAGTACTGTTGTTGCCGTGTATAATGATCTCCTGGTTCTGCTCCTTTCACTCAGCATCAGTTCATGTAAGTCTCTCCAGGCCTCTCTGAAATCATCTTGCTGGTCATTTCTTACAGAACAATAATATTCAATAATATTCGTATACCATAATTTATTCAGCCATTCTTCAATTGAAGGGCATCTATTCAATTTCCAGTTTCTAGCCACTACAAAAAGGGCTGCCACAAACATTCTTGCACATGTGGGGCCTTTTCCTTCCTTTATGATTTCTTTGGGATATAAGCCCAATAGAAATGCTGCTGGGTCAAAGGGTATGCACAGTTTGATAACTTTTTGAGCATAGCTCCAAATTGTTCTCCAGAATGGCTGTATCCGTTCACAGCTCCACCAACAATGCATCAGTGTCCCAGCCCTCCCACAACCCCTCCAACATTTATCATTAACTTTTCCTGTCATTTTAGCCAATCTGACAGGTGTGAAGTGATACCTCAGGGTTGTCTTGATTTGCATTTCTCTGATCAACAGTGATTTGGAGCACCTTTTCATATGACTATAAATAGTTTTAATTTCATCCTCTGAAAATTGTTCATATCCTTTGACCATTTATTGATTGGAGAATGGCTTGAATTTTTATAAATATGAGACAATTCTCTATATATTTTAGAGATGAGACCTTTATCAGAACCCTTAAATGTAAAGATGATTTCCCAATTTATTACTTCCCTCCTAATCTTGTCTGCATTGATTTTGTTTGTACAAAAACTTTTTAACTTAATATAGTCAAAGTTATCTATCTGGTTTTCAATTAAGACTTCCAGTTCTTCTTTGAACATAAATTTATTCCATCTCCATAGGTCTGAGAGGTAAACTATATTACATTCCTCTAATTTACTTATAGTATCACTCTTTATATCCAGATCATGAACCCATTTAGATCTTATCTTGGTATGTGGTGTTAGATGTGGGTCAAGCCCTAATTTCTTCCACACTAGTTTCCAGTTTTCCCAGCAGTTTTTGTCAAATAGTGAATACTTATCCCAAAAGCTGGGGTCTTTGGGTTTATCAAAAACCAAATTGCTATAGTTATTGCCTAGTTTGTCTTGTGATTCTATCCTATTCCACTGATCGACTACTCTATTTCTTAGCCAGTACCAAATGGTTTTGATGACCGCTGCTTTATAATATAGTTTTAGATCTGGTACAGAAAGTCCACCATCGTCAGTCTTTTTTTTCATTAATCCCCTTGAAATTCTTGACCTTTTGTTTTTCCAAATGAACTTTGCTACTATTTTTTCTAGATCTGTAAGATAATTTCTTGGGAGTTTGATTGGTATGGCACTAAATAAGTAAATTAGTTTGGGTAGTATTGTCATTTTTATTATATTCGCTCGTCCTACCCATGAGCATTTTAAGTTTTTCCAATTGACTAGGTCTGATTTAATTTGTATGGAAAGTGTTTTGTAGTTTAGTTCATATAGTTCCTGACTATCCCTTGGCAGATAAATTCCCAAATATTTTATACTATCAACAGTTATTTTGAATGGAATTTCTTTTTGTATCTCTTGCTGCTGAACTTTATTGATAATATATAAAAATGCTGATGATTTATGTGGATTTATTTTGTATCCTGCAACTTTGCTAAAGTTGTGAATTGTTTCTAGTAGTTTTTTAGTTGAGTCTTTAGGGTTCTCTAGGTATATCATCATGTCATCTGCAAAGAGTGATAATTTGGTTTCCTCATTACCTACTCTAATTCCTTTATTCTCTTTTTCTTCTCTTACTGCCAAAGCTAACATTTCTAAGACAATATTGAATAATAATGGTGACAGTGGGCAGCCTTGTTTCACTCCTGATCTTATTGGGAATGGTTCTAGTTTGACTCCATTACATATGATGCTTGCTGAAGGTTTTAAGTAGATACTACTTAATTAATTAATTTTTATTAAAGCTTTTTATTCACAAAACATATGCTTGGGCAATTTTTCAACACTGACTCCTGCAAAACCTTCTGTTCCAAATTTTGCCCTCCTTCCCTTCACCCTCTCCCCTAGAGGGCAGGCAGTCCACTACATATTAAATATGTTATAATATAGGCTAAATCCAATATATGTATATATAGTTATAGTTATCTTGCTGCCCAAGAAAAATCAGATCTAAAAGAAAAAAACCTGAGAAAATAAAATGCAAGCAAACAACAACAGAAAGAGTGAAAATACTATCTTATGGTCCACAGTCCTCTCTCTGGGTGTAGATGGCTCTCTTCATCACTGAACAATTGGAACTGGTTTGAATCGTCTCATTGTTGAAGAGAGCCACATCTACCAGAATTGATCATTGCATAGTCTTGATGTTGCTGTGTACAATAATCTTCTGCTCACTTCACTTAGCATCAGTTTATGCAAGTCTCTCCAGGCCTGTCTGTAATCATCCTGCTGGTTGTTTCTTACAGAACAATAACAATCCATAATATTCATATACTATAATTGATTCAGCCATTCTCCAACTGATGAGCATCCATTCACTTTCCAGTTTCTAGCCACTATAAAGAGAACAGGATTTTTGCTGGTAAAATAAAATTTAATTTTAAAAAACTCAAAAGATTCATTTAGCCATTGCAGGAAAAAAGATGTTTCACAAGGACATGCAAGATTATTTAGCTGAGTGAAATGATCTGCTAGACAAACCTCAGAGTGCACCTAAAACTGAATATTGTATTTAAGAAACCGGGAAGAGATAACAGTTTAGAGCTTTTAATCCCTGGAATCTATCTGATCTCAAGAAGAATTTTAATATCTCTTAAGGATAAATTTCCTTACTTATGTGGAATATAGTCAGGGTGTTAGTATATTGGTCCCATAATGAAGAATTGGTTCCATATTGCTTATGAATCTGGAGAATACAATTCAGAATAGACAAGGGTAGAAGAAAAGTAAGCATGAAATAAAGGAAAAGAGTGTAATATCTGGCATCTCTATAGCACTTTAAGATTTGTAAAACACTTTACATACATTGTCTCATTCAATAGCCATAACAATCCTGTGAACCAGGGTCACAGCGTTAATGCCTGAGGCAGGATTTGAACTCTTTCTGACCAAGGTACCCTCAGCTATATCCTTAATAGGAATTGTTTCTCACAGACTTAGACCTAAAACACAGAATACAGTATTAATGTTGTTTCTTTAACATTTATTTCAAATTCTTTCATTTTATTTAAACTAATTTATCTTTCTCTTTACTTATTTATCAATTTCTCTCCTCATTCTTCAAAACCTCCACTTTCATACACCTTAGCCCCAATTACCTAAGGGGTTAAGGAAGGTAGTATTAAGGAGATGTCGCATACTTGTCCTCTATTTAGTTACCACCTTTAATTTATATTCCCAGGATCATATTCTTTTCCTAAAGGGGAATTTTAGACTAGAGAAATATTTATTTCTTAGCATTTTCAGTTGAACTATAAAAAGATTTGCTTCCACACAGGTAAACAAAAGCAAGAGGTTTTGCTTCCACATAGGAGCAAGAGGCAAGGCCAATCACAGCGACAAAGTACTGCCTAAAAAGATAAAGGGGATAAAATTATTTTTAAAAAGTAAATAACCTTAGTGGCTAGAAACTGGAAACTGAATGGTGCCCATCAATTGGAAAATGGCTGAACAAATTATGGTATATGAATGTTATGGAATATTATTGTTCTATAAGAAATGACCAGCAGGATGATTTCAGAGAGGCCTGGAGAGACTTGCATGGACTGATGCTGAGTGAAATGAGCAGAACCAGGAGATCAATATACACAGCAACAATAATACTATATGATGATCAATTCTGATGGACATGACTCTCTTCAACAATGAAATGTTTCAAACCAGTTCCAATTGTTCAGTGAAGAAAACCATATACACCCAGAGAGAGGGATGTGAAATGTTGATCACAATATAACATTTTCATGCTGTCTATTGATGTTTGCTTGCATTGTGTTTCCTTTCTCTGATTTTTTTTCTTGTAGATACTATTTTTCTTGCACAACAATCATAAATGTGGAAATATGTATACATATATTCGATTTGTCAAGTAGTTTAACATAATTAACATGTAGTGGATTTCCTGCCATCTAGGGGAGGGGTGGGGACTAGTGGGGAAAAATTTGTAACAGAAAGCTTTGTAAGGGTTAATGTTGAAGAATTGCCCATACATATGTTTTGCAAATAAAAAGTTTTAATTAAAAAAAATAAATAATCTAATGATGTGCTGTATCTAAGAAACATCTAAAAATATATATGAAATGAAAACAAGAAAGTGGAAACAGGAGGTTCCAAAAAAGCAGAAGCTGAAGTTATGCTATCAGACAAAGCAAAAATAAAAATTCATATGGGCAAGGATGATAAACAGGAAAATTATTTAATGCTTAAAAGTACCATACAATAAATACCTATTTTCCCCCCTGTATTAAACTTGTGGTTTTATTGGTTTGGGAACACTCAATGAGAAAATTTCCTTTACCAATACAGAGCAGTAGCTGCTCTATAACTTAAGCTTCAAGAGTTTCCTGGGACACTGAGAAGATAAGTGATCACAAGTGCCCATAATATGTCAAAGTTTCAATTTGAACTCAGGCCTTAATGCTGAGAGGCTGGCTATCTCTCCACTCTAATCCACACCTTTTCTATGCATACATAAACCAAATGACATCTAAGTTCATAAAAGAATTAATAATAGACATAGAGCAACATTGTATATAATTATAGAAGACTTTAATATTCCCCTCTCAGAATTGTATATATCCAACAGAAAGATAAACATAAAGGCAAATATGGCATTAAGCACAATAGAGGAGAAGTTAGATTTAAAGTGCTTATGCTATCTCCTGAATGGCAACATTAAAGAATAAACAAAATTCTCAGAACTAAATTGTACCTTTTAAAAATAGACCATGTGCCAAGACCCAGAAAAATTATAAATAAATGGGAAAAAGCAGAAATACTAATATATCCTTTATAGAACATAGAATAGGATAAAGACAGAACCCATGATTTTATTGGTATAAGGTTAACTCCCAGATAAAGAAACTCCATCCAGCAATGTGATAGGACATCTCTCTACTTGAACTGCTAGTCTATCTCTCAGACATAAAGTAACAATGTAACAAAGATAGAAATTAATAATGTATCCATAAGCAAAAGTACTAGAAGTAAAATACTAGGGGAAGCTGAGGTCTACAGTCCACAATGTTTCATTTTGTTTCGTTTCAAGCTTGAGCACTGAACTAGGGATATTAGTCACTAAACTATAGAAAAAAGTTAGGAAAAAAATGTTGGCTATGGAAGCAGGGGACCTGATTTTGAACCCTTTATTACACCTGTGTGATCCTAAGCTGGCCATCTGTTAACAGAGTGGTTTGGACTGGGAGACTTCTAACATCTCTGTTAATATCTCTCTACAACTTATATAGTTGTGGAGAGAGTTTAAATGCTTTGTAGCATTGTCAGGATAGATTGTAGATAGTGTAGAAGGTCTCTGATAGGGAGAAGCAGGTGATAATACAGGATTCAAAATGTAGGGTGCTACTAGAGAGCCACACCTTTTACATCCCATGTATCTTTTTTTTTCTTTTTTGCTGAGGCAATTGAGGTTAAGTGACTTTCCCAGGGTCACAAAGCTATGAAATGTTAAGTATCTGAGATCAGATTTGAATTCAGGTCCTCCTGACTTCAGGGCTGGTGCCCTATCCGCTGTGCCACCTAGCTGCCCCACATCCCATGTATCTTAAAGTTACAATGCCTTGTAGAAAAATATCTATCTAATTAATGTTTGTGGGTACTAGGTAAGGAATTCGATGACACTGTGATTGCAGAGAATAACTATATAAAGTTCTTTTTTTTAATTAAAGCTTTTTATTTTCAAAACATATGCACGGATAATTTTCAACATTCATCCTTACAAAACTTTGTGTTCTAATTTTTTCCCCTTCCTTTCTCCTAAACCCAACCCTAAATGGCAAGTGATCCAATATATGTTAAACATGTGTAATTCTTTCATACATATGTCCACAAATATCATGCTGCACAAGAATGAGAAAGAAAAAAATGTAAGCAAACAACAAAAAGAGTGGAAAATACTATGAAAAACAAACAAACAAATTTATTAAAAACAGTCATAAAACCCCCACTAAATTGAAAAATAAAACTAAAAGCTGGTTTTTAAAAGCTAAAAAAATAAACTTACATAATCTTATTTGTTAAAAAGAGAACCAGTCAATGTCAAAAATTAAAAAAGAAATCAGAAAGTGAAAAAAAAATCAAAAGTGAAGAGTGAATAAAAGTAATTATTAGAAACTATTTTGCCCAACTTATTTGTCAACATAAAAGATAACTTAAAATGGATGATCAGACTAATAGAATAACAGAGAATTTAAATAACCCAATATCATGCCAAAAAATTTGAACAAGCCTCAGAGGATTACCAAGAAAAAGAAAAATCAGACCCAGATGAATTTAAAGTAAATTCAATTAAACATTCAAAGAACAATTAATTCCAAATTACATAAATTCTTTGCAAAAAATAGGGAAAGAAAGCATTCTACCAAACTCTTTCCATGAGATTAATATGGTCTAGGGGCAGGTAGCATAGAGCACTAGCCCTGGAGTTCAAATCTGATCCCAAATACTTACCAATTGTGTGAGCCAGTGTAAGTCACTTAATTCCATTTCCTTCATGATGCCCTACCTCCCCACAACCCTCCAGCAAGAGATTAATGTGGTCTTAATAACTAAACTGAGGAAAGATAAAGCAAAGAAAGAAAATTATAAACAAATCTCTGTAGTGAATTTTGATGCAAAGATATTGAATAAAATATTAACAAAGTATATCTACTTTGCAACATAATTAACAGATGACAAGGTTGGATTTTGTAATAGAAATGCAGGGTTGATTTACGATAAAAAAATTATCAATATAATAATACAAATTAATAACAAAACCAATACAAATTCTGTAATATCAGTATACACATGGAAATTTTTAAATGAAATATAGTAATATTTTATGCTTAAAAATTTAAAAACATAGGAATAAGTTGTCCTTTCTTTAATATGATAAATATTACCTATCTAAAACAAAGAGTTACTTTTATCTAAAACCAAGAAAAATATTAAAAGCTTGTCAAATAAATTTGGGGATAAAGTAAACATGTCCATTATCACCACTATTATTTGATATACGTAGACAAAGTTCAATAGCAACAAGACAAGAAAAAGAAATTGAAAAAACAAATATAGGTGAAGAAGAAACACACTCATAGCTTTTTATTTAATAACTTTTTATTTTCAAAATATATGCAAAGATGATAGTTTTCAACATTTACTTTTGCAAAACCTTTTATTCAAAATTTTTATCCCTCTCTTCCCCATCTCTCCTTCCCCTAGACAGCAAGTAATCCAATATATGTTAAATGTGCAATTCTTTTATACATATTTCCAAAATTATCATGCTACACAAAAAAAGTGATAAGAAAAAGAAAAAAATGAGAAAGAAAGAAAAAATGCAAGTAAACAATAATAAGAAAGGTGAAAATACTATGTTGTGATCCACATTCAGTCCCCATAGTCCTGTCTCTGGATGCAGATGGCTTTCTCCATCACAAATCTATTGGAATTGTCCAGGATCACCACATTATTGAAAAGAGCCAAGTCCATTAGAATTGATCATCATATAATCTTTCTGCTTTGTATAATGTTCTCTTTATTCTACTCACTTCACTTAGCATCAATTCATGTAAGTCTTTCCAGGCCTTTCTCTATCAACAATGTATTAGTGTCACAGTTTTCCTACATCCCCTCCAACATTTATCATTATCTTTTCCTATCATTTTAGTCATTCAGAGAGGTGTGAAGTGGTACCTCAGAATTGTCTTAATTTGCATTTTTCTTATCAACAATGATTTAGAGCATTTTTTCTCATGACTAGAAATGGCTTAATTTCTTCTTCTGAAAATTGTCTGTTCATACCCTTTGACCACTTATCAATTGGAGAATGGCTTGTATTCTTATAAATTTGAGTCTGTTCTCTAAATATTTTAGAAATGAGGTTTTTATCAGAACCCTTGGATGTAAAATTTTTTCCCCAGTTTTCTGCTTCCTTTCTAATCTTACAGTCATTGCTTTTTGAAGATGATATGATGGTTTACTTAGAGAACCCTAGAGTTTCAACAAAATAAATGGAGCAATAACTTCAACAGTATATCAGCATATAACATAAATGCAGAAAATCATCAGGCTTTCAGTAAATTACCAACAATACTCAGGAGGAAGAGATAGAAAGACAAATTCCATTCAAAATAACAACAGAATGTAGGAAATATCTGGGATTTGTCTTACCAAGATATATGCATGTGATTTATATGAATACAACTTATAAAACACTCATTATAGAAATAAGTGAAAATATAAATAATTGGAGATAATTGTTCATGATTAAGCTGTAGCAATATGATGAAAATGATAATATTATCCAAATTAGCTTACATATTCAGTACCATGTTAATCAAGTTATCAAAAGGTTACTTTATAAAACTAGGAAAAATAGCCTCAGAATTCATGTGGAGGGAAAAAGTTACAGAATGCCAAAGGAAATATTTTTCTAAAAAGTTGGAAAAGAGAGACTAAAAGTAACAAATCACAAAATTTACTATAAATTAGAAATCATCAAAACTATTTGGTATTGGTTAAAAAAATAGAAAAAATGATCATTTGAGCAGATTATAGAAGGCCTAGAAGCAATCAAACATATTCACTAGATCCAAGGACTCTAATAGGGCTTTAAGGACTCACTATTTGACATGGGAAAATTATAAAGAAATGAGAAGGTCTATAATAGCTTACATATAAAATGTCAGCTCAGAAATAAATTAGAAGAGCAGGTAAAGAGACAACATTCACAACTGATAAAGGGAAAAATACTTTTAAAAAAATTATTTTATTTTTAAAAGCTTTTTATTTTCAAAACATGTATAGTTTTCAACATTTACCCTTGTAAAACATGTTTCAAAATTTTTTCTATACCTCTTCCCTCTCCTAGATGGTAAATAATCCTATATATGTTAAAACATGCGCAATTCTTCTACACACATTTCCACAATTATCATGCTACACAAGAAAAATCAGATCAAAAAGGAAAAAAATGAGAAAGAAAACAAAATGTAAGCAAACACCAAAAAAAAAAAAAAAAAAAGTGAAAATCGTATGTCGTGATCCACATTTAGTCTCCATAGTCATTTCTCTGGAAGCAGATGGTTCTCTCCATCACAAGTCTATTGGAATTGACCAGGATCACCTCACTGTTGAAAAGAGTCATGTCCGTTAGAATTGATCATCACATAATCTTGTTGCTGCTGTGTATAATGTTCTCTTGCTTCTACTCACTTCACTTAGCATCAGTTCGTGTAAGGCCTTTCATCCTGCTGATCATTTCTTATAAAGCAATAACATTGAATAACATTTATATACCGTAACTTATTCAGCCATTCTCCAACTGATGAACAGTTTCCAGTTCCTTGCCACTACAAAAAGGGTTGCTACAACCATTTTTGCACATGTGGGTCCTTTTCAAAGGGAAAAATTCTTGAGCAAACAAAGGAAAGAGAAAATCACAGGAGACAAAATGGATGACTTTAAATACATAAAATGGAAAAGTCTTTTAGAAAAACATTTTTTTTTTTTAGCTAAAATCAGAAGGAAATAATTACTTGGGAAATAAAATGTTTTTATAACAAGCTTCTCTGATAAAGGCTTGATCCCAAAGATGTATAGAAAATTAATACAATTTTATGAGAATAAGAGCTATTTCCTCTTCAATAATGAAATGTTTCAAACCAGTTCCAATTGTTCAGTGAAGAAAGCCATATACACTCAGAGAGAGGAATGTGAAATGTGGACCACAACATAACATTTTCATGCTCTTGATTGATGTTTGCTTGCATTGTGTTTCCTTTCTCTGATTTTTTTTTCTTGTAGATAAGATTTTTCTTGCACAACAATGATAAGTGTGGAAATATGTATACATATATTCGATTTGTCAAGTATTTTAACATAGTTAACATGTAGTGGATATCCTGCCATCTAGGGGAGGAGTGGGGAGCAGGGGGGAAAATTTGTAACAGAAAGCTTTGTAAGGGTTAATGTTGATACATATGTTTTGCAAATAAAAAGTTTTAATATTAAAAAAAAGAAAAAAAAGAGAATAAGAGCTATTTCTCAAAAGGTTAAAAGGACATGAACAGCTTGTTCAATTAACTCTTCTATTTCTTTTGTGTATCTTATTTTTTCCTGATTTCCCTTAATTCTAGTGCCTTCTTTTTTATTATTTCAAATTCATTCTGTATCTAGCTTGTTTGAATAGAACTGTTTTCATGTTATCTCTCCCCATTAGACTGAACTCCTTGAAAGCAGCTATTGTCTTTTACCCTTTTTTGTATCCTTAGCACTTAGCACAGTACCTGGTATAAAGGAGGTGCTTCATAAATGTTTATTCACTAACTGATCGATTCCTACAGTCTTATTAATGCCCTGTATCAGAACTTTCTGATAGTCAGTGACTCATCTTTTTCTTAAGAGATAAAATTAAAAAAATCCATCTTTTTGTCAGATAATAGCCCAACAATCTTTATATGATCTTCCAATAGTTTCCAAACAGATAATTGATTTATAACTTTTTCAGTTATAACTTTTAAAAAGTCTAAATAAAATGAGCTGGTGGACTATAATTCCCTGCAGTCATCATTAAATCATTATTCTGCCTTCAAACAGATGCTTTTAGGGAATTCATCTGAGAGGCAGTTCTTTTGGAACAGATCCTTAGAACAGTTTTTGTCTCTCCTTAACATTTTATCCAAGATATTGTACAAGTAGATTTTTTATTAGTTTTCTTTAAGCAAATATTCTTTTCCAGCCCTTTTGCAACTAATATGTTTCCATATAAAAGCAATATTTTATACAAATCAATCTTACTTCAGTGAAGATACTCAAGTCTGCTGGAAGGTGATTATAGTCCTTGCTTCCATAGAGGAAGGAGTTTCAAGACAAGAGTTGAGATTGACCATTTTGGGAACATACTAAAAGAATATAGGCAAAGAAGTTATGTGATATTTTAATAAAACTATAGGCAAAATGAGTTAATTATATTAAAGAGGAAGACTGACAATGATTTTCCTGAAGACAGGTTTACCGGATAAGTATTGGAAATAAAGTTAGGGATTATTCTAGTCCCTAAGGGAATTAATCACTATTCTAACCACCTTTTTTGGGTTCTTTCCACTTAGACTGCTATGACCCTATTTAGTGGAATGGATAAAAGATGAAATAACTGAGGAAAAAAAGGTTCAATATTCCCACCATATCAATTTATTAAAGCAATGTGTTCTAATTGCCTAACAAATTGGGACCAGACCCCTTCCTCATCTTAGGACTAGATCCCAAATACAGAGGGAGACAAGATTTTCATAAATTAAAAACTATCAAATAAGACCAATTAGTTAACAGGGAATAATGCAAAATTAGGATATTCCAAATTGTGAGGAGAGTGAAGAGTTCCCTGAATTCAGAAAAAGAGATCTCCATTCTCTCCATATATCTATAAACAATTAAAGGAACAAAGAAACAATAACAGATTGATCAGTATGGGCAAGTTTTCAGATAAGATATACAGTTTGTTTGAGATGTACAATTGTGAAAAAACTTCTTGCATCAATTTTTGGATTCGACTGAATTTCTGGTCAATATAACTTAGGTTTTGATCAAAGGTCTCTAAATAGCTGGTAAAGGGGATCATTTCCCAGCCATGCAGGGCTGGGTTCAATAAATGCAATAAGGTTTTTTCTTAATTTCCTCAATGGAATAAAATTTGTTATAGGACAGAATTTGAATTATACCCTTAGTTGAATAGAAGGGGAACTGCTGACTCAAGAATTGAATCACATGATGGAGTATGTGTGCTTCACTCAATTCCTACAACTAATCATTTGCTAACTCCCTTAATTCCCTCACTAGTAGTGACAATAGAGTACCCTTCTGTATTTGATAGTATATCCCAAGTATCAATTGTAATCCTAGTCACTATTTTCATATAGCATATTTCTCTGAAGCTTAGTCAGGGGCTGAATCTCTTTGAACTGAGTGAGGACTTTGTATATTTCTAGTCATATGAAAAAAAAGTGCTAAATCATTATTGATTAGAGAAATGCAAATAAAACAACTCTGAGGTACCATTTTATAACTTTCAGATTGGCAAAGATGGCAGGAAAAGTTAATGATAAAAGTTGTAGAGGATATGGGAAAACTGAGACACTAATGCATTGTTGGTGGTGTTGTGAACTGATCCAGAGAATCTGGACAGCAATTTGGAACTATGTCCAAAGGGCTATCAAATTGTGTATACCCTTTGATTCAGCAGGGTCACTACTATGTTTGTATCTCAAAGAGATCATAAAAGAAGGAAAAGGACTCACATGTGCAAAAATGTTTGTAGCAGCTTTTAAAAAAATATATATATACATATATATAGTGGAAAGGAATTGGAAATTGAGAGGATACCCATCAGTTGGCGAATGGCTGAATATATTATGGTATATAAATTTAATGTATTATTATTGTTCTATAAGAAATGATGAGCAAGTTGCTTTTAGAAAATCCTGGAAAGCCTGACATGAAATGATGCTAAGTGAGGTAAGCAGAACCAAGACACATATACAGTAACAGCAAGATTATGTAATGAACAACTGTGATGGACTAGGCTCTCCTCAACAGTGCAGTGATTCAAAATAATTTCAATAAATTTGGGATGGAAAATACTATCTGCATCCAGAGAGAGCAATATGGAGACTGAATATGGATTGAAGCACAGTGTTTTCACTTTTCTTTGTTTGTTTGCTATTTCTTTCTTGTAATTTTTTTGCTTTTTGTCTGATTGTTCTTGTACAACATGACAAATATGGAAATATGTTTTAAAAGGATTACACATATCTAACCTATATTAAATTGTTTGCTGTCTTGGAGAAGGGGGGGGCAAAGGAGGGAGGGAGAAAAATTTGGAATATAAAAATCTTTTTTAAATTTTAATAGTATTTTATTTTTCCAAGCACATGCAAAGATGGTTTTCAACATTCACCTTTGCAAAACCTTGTGTTCCAAATTGTTTTCCCTCTTCTTCTTTTCCCCGTCCCCAGGACAGCAAGCAGACACAGGTTAAACATGTGCAATTCTTTTAAACATATTTCCATGCTGCAAAAAATAAAATGAGATCAAAAGGGGAAAAAAATGAGAAAGGAAAAAACCAAGCAAATAAACAACAACAAAAGGTGAAAACACCAAGCTTAGATCTCCATTCATAGTTCTTTCTCTGGATGTGGATGGCATTTTCCATCACAAGTTTATTGGAATTGCCTTGAATCACCTTATTGTTGAAAAGAGGCAAGTCTATCACAGCTGATCATCATCACATAATTTTGTTACTATATACAATGTTTTCTTATTTCTGGTAACTTCACTTAGAATCAATTTATTTAAGCCTTTATAGGCTTTTTTGAAATCAGTCTGCTCATCATTTTTTCTTTTCTTTTTTTTTTTTCCAGAGGTCATTAAGAAGTAGACCATCACTGGACAATTTCATATTCTAAAAGGTATAACTTATTTGAGTAACTTTCTTTCTTTCTTTTTTTTAATTAAAGCTTTTTATTTGCATAACATATGTATGGGTAGTTCCTCAACATTGATCCTTACAAAGTTTTCTGTTACAAATTTTCCCCCCAGTCCCCTCTTCTCCCCTAGATGGCAGGAAGTCTACTACATGTTAATTATATTAAAATACTTGACAAGTCGAATATATGTATACATATTTCCATACTCATCTTGCTGTGCAAGAACAATCGTTATCTATGTGAACAAAAAAAAATCAAAGAAAGGAAACCCAATGCAAGCAAACATCGATAGAGATCATGGAAATAATATGTTGTGGTCCAATTTTCATATCCCTCTCTCTGGGTGTATATGGCTTTCTTCACTGAACAATTGGAACTGGTTTGAGACATTTCATTGTTGAAGAGAGCCATGTCCATCAAAATTGATCATCATAAAGTCTTGTTGTTGCTGTGTATAATGATCTCCTGGTTCTGCTCGTTTCACTCAGCATCAGTTCATGCAAGTCTCTCCAGGCCTCTCTGAAATCATCCTGCTGGTCGTTTCTTACAGAACAATAATATTCCATGACATTCATATACCATAATTTATTCAGCCATTCTCCAATTGATAGACATCCATTCAGTTTCCAGTTTCTAGCCACTACAAAAAGGGCTGCCACAAACATTCTTGCACATGTGGGGCCCTTTCCCTCCTCTAAGATCTCTTTGTGATATAAGCCCAATAGAAACACTGCTGGGTCAAAGGGTATGCACAGTTTGATAACTTTTTATGTTCATCATTTCTTTTTTTTTTTTTTAAATTTTTATTTTATTTGCATAACATATGTGTGGGTAATTCTTCAACAATAACCCTTACATAGCTTTCCGTTACAAATTTTTCCCCCCAACTCCCCACCTATGCTCATCATTTCTTAAAGAACAATAATATTCCATTACATTCATATACTATAACTTATTCAGCCATTCATTAACTGATGGGCATCCACTAAATTTCCAGTAGAACACAAAATCTTAGCACCAGCCCTGAAGTCAGGAGGACCTGAGTTCAAATCTGGTCTCAGACACGTAACAGCTGTGTGACCATGGGCAAGTCACTTAACCCCAATTGCCTCAGCAAAAAGCAAAGTTCGCACAAAGAAAATATATAAAAAAAAGAACACAAAATCTTACAAAAATGAATGTTGAAAGCTATCTTTATACATATTTGGAAAAATAAAATACTATTGAGGAAAAAAGCATAATTTTTAACCTTTTATTTCTTTATAATTTCTCACTTATAATGTCATATTTCAAATTGCTTCTTTATGGTGATGGCTGTTAAATCTTGAATGATTCTTCTGACTCTGACTCTTCAGTACTTGAATTCTTTTTTTCTGGCTGCAAGCAGTTTTTTCCCCTTTAATTTGGAATCCCTGGATTTTGACCATAATATTCTAGTGATTATTTGTTTTGGAGTTTCTTTTAAGAGGTGATAATTAGATTCTTTCAATTACTACTTTACCCTCTGGTTTTAAGATATCTGGACAGGACTACAAATCTGTCAGATTGGTTAAAATGACAGGAAAAGATAATGATGAGTGTTGGAGGGGATGTGGGAAAACATTGTTGGTGGAATTGTGAACGGATCCAACCATTCTGGAGAGCAATTTGGAACTATGCTCAAAAAGTTGTGAAACTGTGCATACCCTTTGATCCAGCAGTGTTTCTATTGGGCTTATATCCCAAAGAGATCTTAAAGGAAGGAAAGGGCCCCACATGTGCAAGAATGTTTGTGGCAGCCCTTTTTGTAGTGGCTAGAAACTGGAAACTGAATGGATGCCCATCGATTGAAAAATGGCTGAATAAATTATGGTATATGAATATTATGGAATATTATTGTTCTGTAAGAAACAACCAGCAGGATGATTTCAGAGAGGCCTGGAGAGACTTGCATTGACTGATGCTGAGTGAAATCAGCAGAACCAGGAGATCATTATACATGGCAACAACAAGACTATATGATGATCAGTTCTGATGGACATGGCTCTCTTCAGTAATGAAATGTTTCAAACCAGTTCCAACTGTTCAGTGAAGAAAGCCACATACACCCAGAGAGAGGGATATGAAATATGGACCACAGCATAACATTTTCGTGCTCTCTATTGATGTTAGCTTGCATTGTGTTTCCTTTCTCTGACTTTTTTTTCTTGTAGATACGATTTTTCTTGCACAACAAGATAAGTGTGGAAATACATATACATATATTCTATTTGTGAAGTATTTTAACATAATTAACATGTAGTGGATTTCCTGCCATCTAGAGGAGGGATGGGGACTAGGGGGGGAAAAATTTGTAACAGAAAGCTTTGTAAGGGTCAATCCTGAAGAATTACCCATACATATGTTTTGCAAATAAAAAGCTTTAATAAAGAAAAAAAATTTAAAAAAGAATAGAATAAAAAAAATAGATATCTGGACAGGGTTTTCTTTTATAATTTCTTGAAATGTGATGTCTAGACTTCCTTTATTCATGGCTTCCAGGCAGTCCAACAATTCTTTTTTTTTTTTTTTTTAATTAAAGCTTTTTATTTGTATAACATATGTATGGGTAGTTCCCCAGCATTGATATTTACAAAGCTTTCCATTACAACTTTTACCCCCAGTCCCCTCCCCTCCCCTAGATGGCAGGAAGTCTACTACATGTCAATAATATTGAAATACTTGACAAGTTGTGCAAGAAAAATCCTATCTACAAGAAAAAAAAGAAAATCAGAGAAAGGCAACACAATGCAAGCAAACATCAATAGAGATCCTGAAAATGTTACGTTGTGGTCCATATTTCATATCCCTCTCTCTGGGTGTATATGGTTTTCTTCAGTGAACAATTGGAACTGGTTTGAGACAATTCTTTGTTGCAGAGAGCTATGTCCATCAGAATTGATCATCATGTAATATTGTTGTTGCTGTGTATAATGATCTCCTGGTTCTGCTCACTTCACTCAGCATCAGTTCATGCAAGTCTCTCCAGGCCTCTCTGAAATCATCCTGCTGGTCGTTTCTTACAGAGCAATAATATTCCATAACATTTATATACCATAATTTATTCAGCCACTCTCCAATTGATGGGCATCCCTTCAGTTTCCAGTTTCTAGCCACTACAAAAAGGGCTGCCACAAACATTCTTGCACAGGTGGGTTCCTTTCCCTTCTCTAAGATTTCTTTAGTCCAACAATTCTTAAATTATATATATTTTCCCTAAGCCTTCCTGGCCTGGAAAACTGAGTTACTGTGATTTTGTCTTAGTTTTTTTGCTCAGAACTCTGGCTGTTGCTTTTTCTACTTAGAGGTGTCAAAGTCATGTCTTGATCTGATCCAAAAAATTCCTGAATGGGCCTCAACTAAATTAAAATATAATTGGGAAATGATTAACCAAATAAATAAAAATAACACAAAACTTAGATAATGTTAGTGTGGTTTTCTAGGTCAATATGTAGCCTAGATCTGTTTTTATTTGAATTTGCTATAGATGATAAGATGATGTATGTGTGTGTTGGAACTAAGCTCCAATACTTCCTTTCACTCTGCCATCTTTGTTCCACCTCCCATTTTTGTCTTTATATCATGAGTACCTTCCACATAAAAGGCACTTATTGATTGATTGACAGGAATAAAAGAAAATCAAGAAAAGGTCATCTAAGCATTTCAAGAACAAGTTGATATGAAATGATGTTTCTTGTTTTCTTTGGGTAAATTTGTTGGTAGGACTTAGATTTATAGGTGGATATGGGTAATCTAAGTGGTAGAGGTAGGGAAAGAGCAGTAATTAAATCAAGGAGGTTTGAGAATAAGCAAATCCTATCAGGAAGATAGTGAATAAAACACTGGTTGTATCAGAGAATTTTTGTCGTGGATTGTAGGGAGTAAATTTGGAAAAATAGATTGAAGACAGATGGTGAAAAGCCTTGAATGCTAAACTAAAGAGTTTGAACTTTATTATGTAAACAGAACCAGAAGAGTTTAGATTTTTGGCTTTCATGGAGGAGATGGATGACTTAAGAAATTTAGAATGTAGAAAAGGATCTCTGGGAATATCACAGATGATCTGGATTTGAATGCTCACTTTTCTTTTTTTTTTAAATTTTATTAAAGCTTTTTATTTGCAAAACATGCATGGGTAATTTTTCAACATGGACCCTTGTAAAGCTTTCTGTTACAAAATTCGCCCCCCCCCCAGCCTCCACCCCTCCCCTAGATGGCAGGAAGTCTACTACATGTTAATTATGTTAAAATACTTGACAAATCGAATATGTGTATGCATATTTTTACAATTATCTTGCTGTGCAAGAAAAGTTGGATCTAAAAAAAAATCTGAGAAGGGAAATATAATGCAAGCAAACATCAATAGAGAGCATGAAAATGTTATGTTGTTCACTGAATGCTCACTTTTCTACAGGCTGGGCAACTGACCTTTCAAAGCCTCAGTTTCCTTTTTTTTTTTTTCAAAAAAGGGAGGTTGTACAATGATAAGTTTGGAAATATGTATACATATATTCGATTTGCCAATATTTTAACATAATTAACATGTAGTGGATATCCTGCCATCTAGGGAAGGGGTGGGGAAGTTGGGGGGAAAAATTTGTAATGGAAAGCTATGTAAGGGTTATTGTTGAAGAATTACCCACACATATGTTATGCAAATAAAATAAAATTAAAAAAAAATAAAAAAAAAATAAAAAAAAGGGAGGTTGTATCTTTAAGTCCCCTTCCTGCTCAAAATCTTATTTAATTACAGAGAGACACTTAAGTATAGCATGATAAAATTTTGGGGATAAGATTAATTTAGTGGTGGTATGGATTGAGGCGTCTGGGGGGAGAAAAATTAGATCTGCCAGGCAATTTTTAGATATAACAGGGCTGCTGCAGGGTCTTTTCCCAGCAGACGTCGCCAGGGCGCGCTCCTAGTCCCCCCGGTGGGCGGAGACGGGGTGGGATAAGACGAGATGGGGAGGCTCTTTGTTCTATGATTGGCTAAGACTCTAATCATTTAGCTATGAGAGGTGCGACGATCTGTCCAATAACCGGGGAAGAGAGGTGGACCTCGTATGAATGAGTGGCGAGTGGAGCCAGGCTTAGAGTGGAACGCTAGGGAGGCTGAGTCTAGACCGAAGTGGGTGGGAGAGAGGAAGGGGAGGGGATCGAGGAGGAGAGAAGGCGTAGGAAGGGAAGAACCCGAAGAGGGGCTAGCGGAGGGGCGGGGAGGCAGTGGGTGCGAGGCTCGACGCCGCTCCGTCTAGAGCGCGCACTGATGTGGTGCTGGGCTTAGGTGGGGAATCCCGGGACGCCGCGCGTCTGAGCGCGAGCCCGGAACCTCAAGCCCCTTGCGCCTCTCCTCCGCCTTTTCCCACCCGCCGGGAACCTCCTTGTGCCCCGCCCGGACTCCTTAACCTGAAGGGAGCGAATCCGCCCCCCTCCAGTTCACACTACTAGCAAGCAGGGATTGTAGGGACTACGGCTGGGACGGCGGGAAGACAGGACACAGACGCCGGGGAGCCGAGCACTTGGGACTGAGGATCCCGAGTCGAGTGCCAGGAGCCGGGAGCCTCCGCCGGGATGGGCAACCTGGAGAGCGCCGAGGCCGGGGCCGGAGAGCCGACCCCGGTACCGCTGCTGCTGCCCCCAGGCAAGATGCCGATGCCCGAACCTTGCGAGTTGGAGGAGAGGTTCACGCTGGTGCTGGTGAGACGAACAAACCCCTTGCTGATTAGCCCCTGGCACCCACGCTTCGATGGGCGCCCTGTCACAACAACTCTGCCTTCTAGCTTTATCCATCCCTGCTTCCTCCCGCCCCCGTCCTACATGGGCGGGGGAGGGGGGGCGGCCCTCCTTTGGCCCTAAGGGTTCTCCTCTGTCCTTATCTGCTTAGGGACCTAAGCGAGAAGTGTGGGCACCTCCCCCACCCCCTTCACCCCTGGATCTAAAGAGGTATTTCACTAACCACTTCCTTTCTATAGCCTTGATTAGTCTCTTCTCCCTCTTCAGTGCTCCCATGCTTCTTCAATTATTAGATCCTCAAGCTTTTCAACTCAGTTAAGTTCAACCAACTTTTATTATTCTCCCATTTTTCGAGAGGCTCTCTGCTCCAAAGAGATACCAAGAAAAAGGGGGGGAAGTCGTAGATTCTCCTGTTCCTAAAAAGCTTCTTTCCCCCCCTAATTTGAATTGGGATATTTAGAAGCCTAATCCCATCCCACTTGGACTCGATCAGTCTGCTGGATGTTAACATGGAGGTTTTCTTCAGAATGGGCCCTCTCCCAGCTTGAGAGAGGAAATAGAACGGATGGTTTTGCTTGGGGATGTGGGAGATTGGAATGAGGAAAGATGCCATTCTGCCTACAATCATTCTAACTTTTTAGCAGTTTTGTCCCAAAAAGATTGTGCATGTGGACTCTGAATTGAAACAACTCCCATCATTCATCCCTCTTTGTTTTTTTTTTTTTTTTCTTCCATACTTATTTTCACTGCTACTGCAGAGATACAGATGAACAAAGTAGACAGGGCAGAAATTGGGATTCCATCCTGGTGGTTGCCCAAATGCTTGAAGGCTCTCTGAACTAAATGGCCAGCAGGAAGGAACTGGAAACTAGATTCAGCTTCAATATGAAGCAATGGGAATGTTTGAAAGATGAAGCAGTTTTTAATCAAAGCAGGAGATAAGTTGCTGGGGATGGAACTTCTATTCCACCTAGGGTACTCCATCTAGGGCAGCAGTAAATCATGTTTCTTGTATTGATGATCCTGCTGGGCAGGCCTTTGATCATGAGGGGTGAGAGACTATAGAGTTAGCAGCCTTCTTGAAGGCTTGAAATTGGGATATGGCTTGAAATAGGGATATTAAATCCGGTGACTTACAGTAGAGTATTTCAGAGATCTTGAACATCCAAGTTTATAGTTCAGAAGAATTGGATAGTATCCAAGCCAGACCAAAAAAAAGGCCCAGCCCATTTCTAAAGGGAAACAATATATGTATAATTAAACGACTTTCTCTGCTTTTTAGAACTAAAAAAGTGGAATGAGGATACTTGGACTGCCTCACTATTCTCTGGTGCTCCTTATTCCTTCCCCTTTCAACTCTCTTCCTTATCCCCTGATCATAAACCAGTGGGATGACTAAGTAATTACTAATGTCCTGTGGCCTTCTCATGGAAGGAGAGACAGGGACTTGATGCTCAGAGAACAAGAGCTCAACTGTTGGGAAAGAATGGGAGGGGATCTGAGCTCTTGGGTGCCTGGAAATCTCTACTAGCTGAAATAGGGTACTACCCTGAGCAAGGAAATTGGAATTCAAAGAACCCAATACATAAACTTTCAAGATTGGAGGAAAAAAATGAACTTTAAAAGGATTTATTAGTGGGATGCTGTAGAGATAGAATTTTAAAAGTGACTATGCAATTTAACCCCTTGATTTTTTTCATATGAGGAAGCTGAGAGGTTCAGTGAATTATCCATAATCTCACAGCTAGTCTATTGAAGAGCTCGAATTTCTAGTATATTCTTTTCAGTACATACAGATTTCAGCAAGGCTTTTGTCAATTTTGATAGACTTGTGGACAAAAGAGAGAAATGCAGGTTTGCATGTTTTGTTAGCTAGATTCATAACATATTATCTCAGATAATACTGATAAATATATCTCATTCTGGAAAGAAATCTTTAAGGACTTTTTACTTCACATTAGAGAAGAGCAGCCAAAATGGTTAAAGGACTTGAAATTTAAGTCATTTAAGGAAAAATGGAAGAACATAGGGTTATTTAGCCTGGAAAAAAGAAGATTTAGGGCAAATATGATAGCTATACCTATATTTAAAAGGTTTTCAAGTGGAAATTGGGAGGTGGAGATTACAATTATATTTTGTAGTTCCAAGAGGGGGAATTTCAGAGTCAAATACTTAACTCATAGCTTCCTATCAAAACTATCTAAAAACTGTCTGTTTTATAGTAATCAAGTTCTCTGTAATTCTCAGTGTTCAAGCAATAGATGGCTACTTGTCAAGGATGTCATGGAGAAAATTTCTATATTAGAGAGGATGCTGGATTCACAGTGTGAAAAAGAACTAAGAACTAGGATAGTGTGTTTCTGATTGCTTTGTG
The DNA here is from genome assembly GCA_023553655.1 of Myrmecobius fasciatus. NCBI lineage: Eukaryota > Metazoa > Chordata > Mammalia > Dasyuromorphia > Myrmecobiidae > Myrmecobius > Myrmecobius fasciatus. The sequence goes on along the minus strand of JAJPUD010006674.1, from coordinate 50,769 downwards.
CAAATTGTTAGTGTTGGACTATATCAAAGGATTCTTCAGCCGGGGTCCTGCAACTTAAAACAATTTTTTAATAATGATTTCAATATAATTTAGTTTTCTTATTTTTATGTATATTTAAAAACATTCTGGGAAGGGGTCTGTAGACTTTACCAGATTACCAAAGGGGTCTATAACCCAAATAAAAATGCTTGGAATAGATTGTCTCTGTAATTTATAATTCTCCAGATGTCCTCTAAAATTCCTTAGTTCTTTAACTAGGGTAAGGGAGTAGTTATTGTCCAGGCATGGTCAGTTGCCTGAGAAGAGTATAGAATTTTTCTCAACCTTAATAGCCCCCCAAATAGTAATTTTCTGGGGCTTTGAACTCTCCTTTCATCAGGAGTTCTCAAAAGTTCCCTCTTGGAGGGTGGAAGTAGAGAGCTTTAGTAATTGTTCTAAAATAGGAAAATTAAGATGTAGGGTGGAAAGTTGTTGGGTGATAGAACCATCCTCAGGAATCTTGGTGTGCCACCTTACTCTAATTATTAACAAACATTGCTGAGTAAGAGTTAGAAGTTTGTGTTGTCTCTGGAATCTCTGCAAGATAATTCCTTTGTCTTTTTAAAAATATATTTTTATTTCAAATTTAAACATTAAAAACTTGTCCATTTACATATACAAAGTAGAACAGAAAAGATTGCCTATGAAGCTACAAATATTGCATATATTTTGCTATTTATTTCTGGAGCTGCCCTGAGTTTCTCTTTGAATTTCTTATTTAATAAGCATTTAAAAAATGTTTCATTGACCCTCTTTTAAAATTTTTGACATCACTGTTGCTAGCCCCTTCAAATTGGAAAAAAGAAATAAAGAAAAGAAAGCCTTTTAGCAGATAAGTATGATCAAACAAAAGAAATCTTCACCTTGGTTATGTCAGAAAATATCTGACTTATTCAGTACCTTGAGTCCATCACCTCCATAAAGAAGTAGGCAGCACGCTTATCATTTTTCCTTGGGAATGATCATTGTATTGATTAGAATTCTATCAAAGTTTTTCTTTACAGTTCTGTTGCATAATTTCTTTTTTTCCTGTTTATGCTCACTTCATTCTCCATCAGTTTATTCACGAGTTTTCTCAGGCTTTTTTGAGACTGTCCCATTTGAATGGACATCTTACTTTTCAGTTCTTATAATAAAAATTGTTGCTATAAATTTGGTAGATGAGTCCTCTTTTTTTCTTGATCTTATTGGGGTATAAGCCTAGTAGTGATATCTCTGGGTCAGAGAGTAAGTAACTTTGGGTATAGTTTTAAATTGCTTTCCAGAAATGTCAGTTTCATTGGTAGTGAATGCGTTAGTATGCCTGGTTTTCCAGTCATGCCAAAAACTATCATCTTCCCCTTTTTGGGTCATCTTTGCCAGTCTGATATGAGGTCAGACTTCATAGTTTCACTTTACTTTTGTCCTATTAGTGGTAATTTGGAACATCTGCCCCCTCATTGTTGATAGCTTGCCAATTTTCTTTTGAGAATTCCCATTCATATTTATGTATTGGGTAATTGATTCTATTTTGAGTAGCAGTTAGAGAAACTTTCTTCAAAGAAGTTTTCCCAATTGTTTCTCATCTAATTTAATTTATTTGGGTTTTTTTGTGCAGAATCTTTTGATTTTTATGTAATCAGTTTTCCATTTTTTTATTTTAATCTTTTTTTTTTTATTTCTTGTTTAATCAAGAACCTCTTGGTCTATTACATTAACACCTTTTCTCTGAGAAAAGGTGTCTCAGCCTTACTTATTGGTCAGTTTCTTTGGGAATCATTTGGCCTAAGAGGATTTTTGGTGGGTAAAGGTAGTTGGTTTCTGAGCCCCTTATGTTCCCCAGTGAAGATTTTTAATTCAGATATCTAAGTAAAACCAATTACTTAGAAGTAATAGCAACCCCTGCTCCCCTTGCTAGGGAAATATAAACTGGAGCTGTTTGGTTGAGGCATCTGCCACCTTAGCTCCTGGACTAGTCAATTAAAAATATCTTTTCAGTGGGAAGCAAGAACTAGCACAAGATCAAAACCAGTGATCCTTCTGTAAAGATTTGGGGAGTGTGTGTGTGTGTGTGTGTGTGTGTGTGTGTGTGTGTAAGGGTGTATAAAAGAATATGACATAACCATAATGCAGAACTTGGGGTCAGTAAAGCCTGGGTTCAAATCCCATCTCAGACCCTCCCTAATATGTGATCAATGGCAACTCATTCAATTTTTCTCATCTGAAATTGATGAGGTTGTACTTGATGACCTTTGAGATTCACCTTCAGATCTAAATCTATGCTTCTGTAATTCTTTCTAGCTCAGGGATCTGATTCTGACCTGTGATAAAGGAGAGTTCAGTAGGAGAAACTGAGGCAGAAGGAGTATTTTTCAGGGTTAGTTTATTATGTCTGACATTACACAGCCTTCTAGGATTCCTTACTCCCATTTTGAACCCCATTTCCCCATTGTGTGTCTTGATATATTGAGTGTTCAGTCACTTGGGGTGTGGGCCTTTGTGCTTTCTGTGTCTCCAGGAAGGAGAGCCATTCTGGGCTCCTAAATTTAGAAGTCTTGATTGCAGCTAGAACAACCTTATACAAGCCTTGTCCAGAGGCTAAGATTTTGTTCCTCATTGAGCATTTTATAGTGTAGAACAAAGAAGTTAGAAGGGTTTACAAAACCAACTTTGGAGCTATTTCTACCTTTCCTAAAGGCATTGCAGACTTGGACTTGAATCTGAAAACTTTGAAGCCAGCAAAGGTCTAGCACTGCTTCTATTAGGAAGCCAGGAGGCAGAACTGGAGGGTAGACTTGTAAAGAACCTAGCAAAGTCTTTGTTCAAGACTTCCCAAAAGAAAAGAAAGCACTACAGCTATTACTGAAAGGAACCTTTAGATCATCTAGTTCAATTACCTTATTTTATAGATGAGGGCACTGAAACAAAGATAATATGATTTCCCAAGATGATCCATTTAATTGTAAGATAAGAGTAGAGAGGTCTCCAGATTCCCAGTTCATTGCTTTTTTCCCATGGACTATAGTGCCTTTTGATTGGACAGAACCATAAAGGCTGAGAGGCAAAGACTTTTCCTTAGCTAAAAAGAACCTGGAATAAGGATCAGGTTCCAAATCTGCATTTTGAAAATTTCTTCCAGCTCTGGGGAGCTGAGATGAGATAATGCATAGTGGGAAAAGGACCTTGACAACATCTTATAAAAGATCTCCTTTCTGGCCACAGACCTCATAAGGGGAGTACCTTAAGCTTCAGAGAAAGTCCCTTGTTCTTTCAATTTACAAGTCTGATATTATAGACTTTAGAGTTGTTAGGTGCAGTATGATGGCATGGTATTGATTGATAGACTCATTTCTATTATTGGTGCAAATTTTTTTTTTTTGCTCAGTGGTGTATTTTTGACTGAGGAAGAGTCTCTGTCCAGGAGAGACTATTTGATGTGATTTCTTTTCTCCGTCCCCCCCCCCAAAAAAAAAAAGCTTTTTCTGAATCCATCATATATAATGTCTTTTGCTTGTAAAGAAAAATTTGTTTTAGCCTTCAGTTGGGGTGAGTACCAGTTGTCCAAGTTGCCCAGGTGAGCTGCAGTTTTATCCCTCCCCCACCCCCCACCCCCTTATTCTCCGGGAAACCATCACAGCTGGTGGGAAAAGGAACTTATCTTAGCCAAAAGACCTAATCCTTTCAATGGAGTGACAAAGGAAGCTGAGGTGGAAAGGAAATTAGATTGTAGATATCTTCTTCCCCTGTTGCAGAGAGTTGCTGGGAGAGGACAGAGGCTGAGGAACTCCTTTCCTTTGGAGAAGGCAGTCAAGCATTAGCTCCAGAATGACTGTTATTTCAGTGGAAGTAACAGGCCTGATTAACTGTATGTGAGTTTTACTAGACTGGACAAAGGTTAGGATTTCTTGGTTATTTTTTCCAGAAACTTTGCACCTAAATTGAAATAAAGTAGGGTCAGAAAAATATATATATATCATTCCAGTTTGATAATATACTTAAAGAGGAGAGGAAAGGAAGAATCTTTGTCTTCCGGTTTGAGAGAGAACTGTGTCTGTACAACTTCCCTATAATGATATAATAAAACGGACTTTTGCATGGTTATACACTTTCTCATTACTGTCTCTTCTATAGTCCTGTAAAGGAAGGTACTGCATCTGTTGTTACCTAGTTGGTCACAAAGGGAACTCATGTCTTCCTGAATCTAGACCCAGGATGTGATCCAGCCATTCTTGCTGACTCTTATATACATATACATATAGTTTTTGTACAGTCTTCTTGCCTATCATGATCTGCATGCCAGGAAAGTGACCTTTGGAATTCTGAAGCCCCTGTGGAGGGGAGATAATGGACTTGAGAATAAAGGGAATTCAGGAGAAATCAAGACTTCATTTGAGGTGAAGAAAAGGAAAGAGTAGGAAATTTGGTTGAATGACTTATGTGAGTAGGTAGTCATCACTTTGAGTTGATTATCCCTTATAGCAAAGATTTTTAAAATGAGTGCAAAAGAGCATTTAATCAAAAAGAACTGTGTATAATTGTATGAAATATTCTTGTTTGAATGTATAAAATATTCTCAATTCAGTCAATGAAGGATGGGTTAGGGGAAAGAGGGTAATAATAAATTATTATGGTTTTTGGAGGAAAGGTATTCTTTGCAGTTCCTTCCTGTTTCACTTCCTCTGCTTCAGATCCTGTGAAAATATTATTAGTATGTACAAATTGCTCTGAGATCCTTAAAAAGGTATGTATTTGTGAGATGATACTCTAGGGAGAATTATTTATATTGATTTTACAGTGGGAGAAGGAGTCAGATTGAGCTGATTCAGTGATTGTTCACATTCTTAAGCCTGGAGCTTTACAGGGATTTTTTTTTTTTTTGCTTTTTCTTATGGAATTTAAAAATCTCCTGTGGAAAGAGAAAGAACTTGTTTGTGGTAGGTGCTCTATAGCTGCCTCAGAACTTCCATTGACCTGATAGACTTCCTTGCTTAGCTTTGTTTTGGGCCTACAGTACTCCTAAGCTTTTGTATTTACTGGGACTTAAAAAAAAACCCTCTTGGGCAGCTAGGTGGCACAGTGGTTAGAGCACTAGCCCTGAAGTCAGGAGGATCTGAGTTCAAATATGATCTCAGACACTTCCTAGCTGTGTGACCCTGGGCAAGTCACTTAACCCCAATTGCCTCAGCAAAAAGCAAAAAAACAAAACAAAAAAAAAAAAACCCTCTTATACCCTGTCCCATTTGAAAATTAAGAGAGGATAGATCCTTGTTTCTTTATATTCTCCCGGTTCACCAATATACCCCCTTTATCCTCACATGTTAATAGTCCTTAACTTCAGGCTTGACTTTCTGTTGTATATTGGGGAGTAGACTTCTTATCAGGGTAAAATGCTGTGGGTAGCTGCAATGGAGACAGTGGATGCATTGAGTTAGAGTGACTCAGTAGAGAGTGCTGGGCCTGAGGGTTAGGAAGACCTGAATTCAAATTTGAGTTCAGATCCAGTCTCAGACACTCACACATCTGTGTGACTTTGGGCAAGTCACTTAATGTCTTTTTGCCTCAGTTTCCTCAATTGTAAAATGGAGATCGTAATAGCACCTACCTTAAAGGGTTTCTGTGAAGATCACATGAGATGATAATTGTCCTTAGCACAGTAGGTACTATATAAATACTCATCCCTTTCCTCTCTTTCTTCCATCCCTATTACATGTGTTGACTTGGTTTGCCATTGACAGACAGTAAGTTTATGAATATTTATGAGTATTAGAGCCATTAAGGAATCTTATAAATCATCTTTTCCAACCCTTATAATTTTACAGATGAGGTAGCTGAGATTCAGAATCAGAGTTCAAGGTCAAATATTTGATTAGTAGAAGAGCATGTACTAGATCATAAAATCTCTTTAGTCTTATTCTGCTCCTTTCCACAGTACCATAATGCCGTTAACAAAAATGCTATATACTTAGTAGACATAAATTTTTATCTACAATAAAGAAAAAAAGATTTATTCTTTTTTTCTGGTAAAGAAATTCCAATTTCTGGAGAAATCATTGTTGGAGAGATTCAGTGACTTTAGATAGGCTAGGTCAGGATTTCTTTTTTTTTTTTTTTTTTCTTTTTTGAATATATTTATTCGATAACATTTCTCACAATGCTCAGGATTTCTTGACTTTTCTGGTGAAAGCCTGTGGACCTCTTCTCAATTATGTTTTTTTTTTTTTTTTTTTTTTTGCTTTTTGCTAAGGCAATTGGGGTTAAGTGACTTGCCCAGGTTCACACAGCTAGGGAATGTTAAGTGTCTGACACCAGATTTGAACTCAGGTCCTCCTGACTTCCCGGCTGGTGTTCTATCCACTGCGCCACCTAGCTGCCCCTGCGCCACCTAGCTGCCCCTCAATTATGTTTTTAAATGCGTAAAATAAGACATAAGGAGTTACAAAGGAAACCAATTACATTGAAATACAGTTATCAGAATTTATTTTTAAAAAGTAAGATCATGGATACCAGACTAATCCTGTATGGGGATCGAAATGGTGCCCCGACCTGGGGGGGGGGCTTGGGGGTCCTGAAGAGGGCCATTCGTGGCCAGGGAGAGGCAGCACCTTGCAATCTATGCACCCCCCCAATTCCCTGGGACCCCAGACAGCTGGGAATTAACTAGGAGAGAAAGGAAAAGGAAGCCCTGAACCAGCACCTCGGGGTGCCCTCTCCCTCTGGCCCAAGGGAGGAAGGGCGGGTCTGGCTCCTTGCTCAGTCTGGCCCTGGGAGAATCACAGGATCAGGTCACCTGCTCACGGGACACCCTCAAACCCAGGAGAGGGCAGCCCTGAAAAAAAAAACCCGGCTCCCCCCTCCAGCCTTGCCAAGGGGTGAAGGAGGGAGATGGCGCCCTGAGGCAGAATTCCAGGGGCTGCAGAGGTCAGAGGGCAGCGGCTGGAGGGGCAGTGGCGGAGGCCTGGACACCTACAGCTCCCGCCTCCCATGAATCGGAGCTGGCTGCAGGCAGAAGAGGTGCCCCCCGACATGCCCTCAGTGGCCTCCGTTCACATCCAGGGCGATCGAGCCGTGGCGGACCACCAGGCGCAGACACTTGGGTGGAGAGAAAGGGCCAAAGGCCAGGGTCCGCTTGGGGGGCTCCGGGCCCGCAGGCCTAAGGCTGGCAGGGGAGGAAGGGACTGGGGCAGCACCGCTGAGGTCCACCTGAACCACACAGGGCAGCCCGTACCGCCGGGCCCAATGCCAGTCTTGCAGCGGGGCGGGCCGAACCGGGGCCAAGGCAGGGGCCGGATTCAAGGGCACGGTGACCTCCCCCCGAAGGCGGCACTGTGGACCACAGCCCCCCCATTGGTGCAGGGAAACTCGGGACACGGGGGTGCGAGGTCGGCCGAGCCGGGCGACGGCGGGGGGGACGGCGGCGATGGCGGCGGCGGCGGGGAGGGTGAGGCTGGGGAAGCCACTGCACCCACAAGGCAGAGGGATCCAAATGGGTACCGAAAGTGTCAAAATTGTAGCCTGTATATGGAATGTGTCTCACCAGGTTAAAATATAATTGGAAAATATTTAACAAAATAAACAAAAATACAATAAAATATAGATGATGTTAATTTGTGGTTTTCTAAGTAAATAGTGGCTATTAATTGATTAGATATTAAATTAATTAATTAATTAAATTAATTAATTAAAGTGGATATTAATTGATTAGAGGAATTGAGTATGTGAGGGAGGCTGGGTTTAAAGGCATGGTTTCATCTCAAAGACGATTGTAGCAACTTTTCAGTGTACACTGCAAAAATATGAAGTATAAAACTGAATCTCTATTGTATATAATTTGTTTTTTAAAAGTATATATACTCTCCCAAAGAGATCTTAAAGGAAGGAAAAGGACCCACATGTGCAAAAATGTTTGTGGCAGCCCTTTTTGTAGTGGTTAGAAACTGGAAACTGAATGGATGTTCATCAGTTGGAGAGTGGCTGACTAAATTGTATATGAATGTTATGGAATATTTATTGTTCTATAAGAAACAACCAGCAGGATGATTTCAGAGAGGCCTGGAGAGACTTGCATGAACTGATGCTGAGTGAAACGAGCAGAACCAGGAGATCATTTTATACAGCAACAAGACTATATGATGATCAATTCTGATGGACATGGCTCTCTTCAATAATGAGATGTTTCAAACCAGTTCCAATTGTTCAGTGATGAAGAAAGCCATCTACACCCAGGGAGAGGCCTGTGGGATCTAAGTCTGGACCACAACATAGCATTTTCACACTTCTCTATTGATGTTTGCTTACATTATGTTTTCCTTCTCAGTTTTTTTTTTCTTCCCTGTACAGCAAGATAACTGCATAAATATATATATACATATTCAGTCTGTCCCCCCAAAAAAAGAATCATAGGAATTTTAGAGTTATTAGAGACTTTGGAATCTATTTCCACACAAATCCCTTATTTTAAAGCAAAGGAAAACATGGCTCAGAGAGAGTAAGTAGCTTGACCAATGTTGAAAGTAGGCCAAAAATAATAAAAGCCAGTGATTATCCTCTATTCCTTTAACTCTGAATATCAGTATACAGCAAACAATAAACCAGTTTGTCAAATGAAATTTCAAATTTTCTGAGAGAACTCTTAAAAGTCAGAATAAGACTTTTAAATAGCTTTTCATTGTGTCCAGGTGACAATCTATTTTCATTCCAACATCTTCCAAATTTCTCCAAATTATGTCACAATCAAGAAAAGATTGTGTGATTGTCACATACAGAATCTAAAAGCCATAGGTCAGTGCACTGGTGTGCTGGCCCACTATTCCAAATTTTATATCTTTTCTGTCCCTCAGTTATTGCCTGACATAATTTAACAATTTTAATTCCTTATTTAACGATGTCAAAGATTTTTAGGAAATTGACTGTATTTCACTGACGATATATTTCTTCTTGATTACAGAGTGGTTAAAATGATTTTAAACCAAGACAGCAAAATAAAGCAGTAATAAAAAAAAATGACCAGCAGGATGATTTCAGAGAGGCCTGGAGAGACTTACATGAACTGATGCTAAGTAAAATGAGCAGAACCAGGAGATCATTATACACAGCAACAAGAAGACTATATGATGATCAATTCGGATAGACATGGTTTTCTTCAACAATGAGATGTTTCCTGTGTGACCCTGGGCAAATCACTTAACCCCAATTGCCTCAGCAAAACTACAGAACAAAAAAACTCAATGAGATGTTTCAAACCAATTCCAATTGTTCAGTGATGAAGAAAGCCATATACACCCAGGGAGAGGCCTGTGGGATCTGAGTCTGGACCACAACATAGCATTTCATGCTCTCTATTGATGTTTGCTTGCATTTTGTTTTCCTTCTCAGGTTTTTTTTTTTTTTCTTGTAGATCCAATTTTTCTTGTACAGCAAGATAACTATATAAATGTGTATACATATATTCGATTTATCATATATTTTAACATATTTAACATGTATTGGACTTCCTGCCATCTAGGGGAGGAAGTGGGAGGAAGGAGGGAAAAATTTGGAACAGAAAGTTTTGTAAGGGTCAGTGTTGAAAAATTACCCATGCATATATTTTGCAAATAAAAAGCTTTAATAAAAAAGTATATATAGTCAATAGTACCCACATTGCCTTGTTTATCTGAGTCTCTTTCTGAACTGTCTTCTGTGCTCTTCTATTTTTAAAATGTTTCATTGACATTTTTTCCTATATCACTACCACTGTCCCCTTTTCTCCCAAATAGAAGTCCTTCTTCATAACAAATAAGCATGATCAATCAAAACAAATCTACAGATTGCTTGTAGCTGAAAACATATGTCTAATTCTGCACCTCTGGTCTGTCACTTTTTTGCCAAGAACAAGGAAGTATGCTTTATTAGTTTTCTGAAACCATGTTTAATCAGGGTTCTTAATTCTTTCACAGTTGTTTTCCTTTACATTATTGTAGCCATTGGAGAAATTATTCTCACTTCACTGTGAATCAGTTCATTTCTTCCCATGTTTCTCTGAATGTATCCCCTTTATTATTTTTTCACAGTGCAGTAATATGCCATTACAATCATTTGTTCAACCATTACCCAACTGATGGCAAAGTTTCCAGTTCCCTTAGTTTCCCAATCCTTTGCTGTAACAACACAAAAAGATTCTATAAATATGTTTGTGTATCCTTTTACTCATCTTTTGATCTTTTTAGGGTGTATACTAATTTTTGGGATATAGTTCCAGATTACTTGGCCAGAATGTTTGAACTATTTTATGTTTGGTATGGTCACGGCGCACCTCAGTACCCATGTTCACACAGGTTCCAGTAACAGTTATTTTTTTAAAAATTATCTTTGCCAATGTGATGGTGTGAGTTCATATCTTTTGAACATTATGACTTTACATTGACTAACTAGGCATCTTAGATGCTATTTTTGTCCTAAGTGGTACTAAGGGATCATTTAATTAGAGAAAAGAATTGAGGTAATATTGTTAAGTGGCAAGAACTTACTGTGATTCCCTTTTTTGGAGGGGCAAGGTTTTTCCCTAATGGGCAGGTACTATAAGCAGAAATTTCAGTTGATTTTTCTCTGGTACAGTGATCAGATGTTCAATCACAAATTTCACCTTAGGATATCTAGAATAGCTTTCTAGTTCCTTCAAAGATATGTGGTTAACATATTTATTATGGTACATACTGCCCTGGCAGGACTTCTCCCTATGGGTGCTTGCTTGCCTGGGGAATCTCCTTGAGGTGAGCTTCTTTATTAAGCTTACATATCTATCTGATTGTAGCCCAGACCAATTAACAGATGTGTAAGTTGATAATTTTGACAAATATTGATAGGGCTTCAGGAATTTTTACTATTGTTGAATCCCATTTATACTACATGGGAACATGTGTAATGCCAAAATAATGTCAAAATACAAATTAATAGACCATGAAGTCATCGGTTGGTTTAGACATGACCACTGGAAATATCAGTTACAGGATTGAGCCTGCTTGAGATTTCTGTAAAATGCCCTTTGTGTCCAGTTCTAGAGAACTGGTTAGCATTTAAGACACATTTTTAAGGCTATCCACTCAGTGTTTCTTGGACTCATAGACTGACTCCCAGGGTCCATTGACCCAGATTTACTTCCTGGAATCTTCCTAATATTCTTATCTAGTCATACAGATTGGAGGATAAGGAGAGCAAGTAAATTAGGCTGTCCTTTCCTCTTTTTCCTTCATATATTCTTTCTTGCCGGATTTTGTCAACCCCACTTTGCAGGGCCAGACTGGATTTGTCCAAATCAAGGTTGGGGTGGTGGTATGAGTGGGAAGAGAATTGAGCCCTAAGGTTTGGATCAGTAGGATCTTAGTGCTGCTAACCCAAGTTAGGTTCAGCCAATGCTTGCTGGCCTGGGAATGAAAAATAATTGGGTTAGTCCATGAGGTAAAGTTCTGCTAAGGAAATCTTATCCACCATCTCCTCCTAGGAACATTTTTTGAGGCATTTCATAGGGCCCTGTTTTGTGGATGATTGCATAATCTCTCCTTTCTAGCTATATGGGGTTCTCCCAAATAGTTCTTAGTATCAGAGCCAGTAATTGGGGGGCACTGCCATTTATCTTTCTGTCCTTTCATCTCCTTTGTCCTTCATCTTATCTGTGGATCCCTAAGCCCCCCTTGGGGTTAAGCTTCCTGTCCTCTAGCGTGCTGTGGCCAAAAGTACCAACTTCTGCTCTGCAGCTTTTTAGCTCTAGGTATCTGTGGGAATGGGGTGTTTGTATCTCCGTCATTTCTCCTCTGGAGGCAAAACCTCTTTCTTTTATTGTACTATTAGGAGTTTGCCCTGGAGTTTCCTTTCCCAGGTTACCTTTACCATCATGATGTGCTGTCTTATATGGCACCATGTCCTGATCCCAGGAGCGTCCATTAAGAAACAAATGAGGCCTTAGGTAGGCAGAAGTCTTTTATTTTATTTTTATTTTTTTATTAAAGCTTTTTATTTGCAAAATATATGTATGGGTAGTTCTTCAACACTGACCCTTACAAAGCTTTCCATTACAGATTTTTCCTCTCTAGTCTCCACTCCTCCCCTAGATGGTAGGAAGTCCACTACATGTTAATTATGTTAAAATACTTGACAAGTCGAATATATGTATACATGTTTCCACACTTATCATTGTTGTGCAAGAATAATCGTAGCTACATGAACAAAAAATCAGAGAAAGGAAACATAATGCAAGCAATCATCGATATAGAGCATGAAAATGTTATGTTGTGGTCCACATTTCATATCCCTCTCTGGGTATATATGGCTTTCTTCACTGAACAATTGGAACTGGTTTGAAACATTTCATTGTTGAAGAGAGCCATGTCCATCAAAATTGATCATCATAAAGTCTTGTTGTTGCATTGTATAATGATCTCCTGGTTCTGCTCTTTTCACTTAGCATCAGTTCATGCAAGTCTCTCCAGGCTTCTCTGAAATCATCCTGCTGGTCGTTTCTTACAGAGCAATAATATTCCATAACATTCATATACCATAGTTTATTCAGCCACTCTCTAACTGTTGGGCATCCATTCAGTTTCCAGTTTCTAGCCACTACAAAAAGGGCTGCCACAAACATTTTTGCACATGTGGGGCCCTTTCCCTCCTCTAAGATCTCTTTGGGATATAAGCCCAATAGAAACACTGCTGGGTCAAAGGGTATGCACAGTTTGATAACTTTTTGAGCATAGCTCCAAATTGCTCTCCAGAGTGGTTGAATCCGTTCACAGTTCCACCAACACTGTATCAGTGTATGGTAACCCTTTTTGTAGTGGCTAGAAACTGGAAACTGAATGGATGCCCATAAATTGGAGAGTGGCTGAATAAATTATGGTATATGATGTCATGGAATATTATTGTTCTGTGAGAAATGACCAGCAGGACGGTTTCAGAGAGGCCTGCAGAGACTTGCATGGACTAATGCTGAGTGAAGTGAGCAGAACCAGGAGATCATTATACATGGCAACAACAAGACTTTATGATGATCAATTCTGATGGTCATGGCTCTCTTCAACAATGAAATGTTTCAAACCAGTTCCAATTTTTCAGTGAAGAAAGCCATATGTACTCAGAGAGAGGATATGAAATGTGGACCACAACATAACATTTTCGTGCTCTCTATTGATGTTTGCTTGCATTATGTTTTCCGCCTCATATTTTTTTTTCTTATATCTGATTTTTCTTGTACAGCAAGATAACTGTATAAACATGTATACACATTTGATTTGTAAGTATTTTAACATAATTCACATATATTAGACTAATTGCCATCTAGGGGAGGGGATGGGAGGAAGGAGAGAAAAATTTGTAACAAAGCTTTGCAAGTGTCAGTGATGAATTGATTGTCATGGAAACTACAAAATAAGTCTTTCTAGTCATCGCATCTATATTTTTTTCCTACAAAATACACTTCTATCTTACTTCTCCTGAAAATGACTGGGGTAGTTTCTCTGTGGGCCTTTTATATGAATCCCACGTTTATATGCTTCAGAACAATTTCACCTCATGCTGAGTTCAATTCTTTTGGGAAGGAATGTCACAGCTCCATGTAGTTGAGACCCTTGACAGCCTCTCCACCACTACTTTTTTAATATTCTTAAAAAAATTAATAAGTATTTATTTTCTTTCCTTCCTGTTTGGTGGAGGGTGGGGATAGAGCAAGGAGGGAGAAAAATGAAACTTATAACAAATAAGCAAAGTCAAGCAAAACAGATTAGCACATTGGCCATGTCTAAAGTACCTCATGTCCACATTGGGAGGTGAGTAGCATGCTTCATCATTGGTGTTTTAGAATAGTTATTGGTCATTGTTGATTAGATTTTTTGAAGTCTGTCATTTGTTCTGGTCCTGCTCATTCCACTGTATACCAGTTCATATGGTGACTTTTCCTTTTAAGGAGAGAGAAGTAGCCACTGATCTATTCTTTTGTGCCCTAGAATGACCTCTTGCCTCCCCTCAAAATCAGGGATAGGGATGCAGAAAACTGAAAAGAATGTAATGTGTTTTTCAGTACTTATTGGGAGAGTCCAGAGAAATCTGTCCTCACCAGATAGGGTTTGATTCATTTTTATTTTTTTAATTTTTTTATTAAAGCTTTTTATTTGTATAACATATGTATGGGTAGTTCCCCAGCATTGATATTTACAAAGCTTTCCATTACAAATTTTACCCCTAGTCCCCTCCCCTCCCCTAGATGGCAGGAAGTTAGGGTTTGATTCATTTTGAACATACTTAATGGAGAAACATAGTTGACACAGATCAGATTTATTATCTTTCTTTTGCTTACTGACTTGTAGTTCTGCAAAGATTGTTTGGAAAATTTCTTGGCCTAGAAACAACATGCATCTAAAAGTTAGTCTTAGTTTTACAGGGAAAGTCGTACCCAAACTTAAATAATTAAATTAAAATGTAATTTTATGGTATGGCTCAGTATTGTTTTTTTTTTTTTTTTTAATAAAGCTTTTTATTTGCAAAACATATGAGTGACTTTTCAACATTGACCTTTGCAAAAAAAAAAAACTTTTTTTTTCCAAAGCTTTTCCTTTCCCTCCCCCCGCCCCCCACCCCTAGATGACAGGTAATCTAATACATGATAGATAGGATAAATTATATGACAAATACAATACATGTATACATATCTATACAGTTATCTTACTGCACAAGAAACATCAGATCTAGAAAGAGAAGAAGAAAAAAAACAACCTAAGAAGGAAAACAGAATGCATGGAAATATTCACAGAAAGCGTTAAAATGCTGTGTTGTGGTTCACTCTCAGTTCCCACAGGCCTCTCTCTGGATGTATATGACTATCTTCATCGCAGCACAACTGGTTTGAATCACATCATTGTTGAAGAGAACCATGTCCATCAAAATTGATCATCATATAGTCTTGTTGCTGTGTATAATGTTCTCCTGGTTCTGCTGATTTCACTCAGCATCAGTTCATGCAAGTCTCTCCAATCCTCTCTGAAATCCTCCTGTTGGTCATTTCTTACAGAACAATAGTATTCCATAACATTCATATACCATAATTTATTCAGCCATTCTCCAATTGATGAGCATCTTTTCAATTTCCAGTTTCTTGCCACTACAAAAAGGGCTGCCACAAACATTTTTGCACATGTGGGTCCCTTTCCCTCCTTAAAAATCTCTTTGGGATAGAGGCCCAGTAGAAACACTGCTGGGTCAAAGGGTATGCACTGTTTGATAACTCTTTGAGCATAGCTCCAAATTGCTCTCCAGAATGGTTGGATCCGTTCACAGTTCCACCAACAATGTATCAGTGTCCCAGTTTTCCCACATCCCCTCCAACAGCTATCATTATCATTTCCTGTCATTTTAGCCAATCTGACAGGTGTGTAGTGGTATCTCAGAGTTGTCTTAATTTGCATTTCTCTGATCA